>MJUU01044780.1:0-22643 GCA_002080025.1 Modiolus philippinarum
CTGAAACTTTAACCTTTGCTATAACTTTTGAATTATGTAAGATAGACTTTTCATACTTTGCAAGTGTATAGGTCTAGTCCAGAGGAACATAAATATCCAAAAGAAAATTAGGTCAGTTCAAAAGTCAAGGTCACTATGGTCACAGAGGTTAAAAAGGGGTTAAATTGGCTGTTTTCCAATATTTGACTGTAGAATCCTTATTATTCATCCTATTGAGACAGGATTTGCTTTACATGTGTATGTTATTGCTAATAAAATTGTGCAAATGCAGTATGCCGACAGATATGATGTAGTGTTTACTGTTTTTGAGAAACAAGAGGCCCAAAAGGGGCCGAATGGAACAAAATGAACTTTTAATTTTTTTGTCATATCTTGATGAAGTGTTTTTCTGTAGGTTTCCTATGGCATGTTTAAACAGATACATTTAACAATTAAAACCATTTTCAATAAGGAGCTTCATCTGTTTCATTTTATGGTAATAAACAACTTTTGAACTATGCAAGATAGACTTTTAATACTTGGCAAGTGTATAGGTCTAGTCAAGAGGAACATAAATATGCAAAAAAATAGGTCAAAGGTCAAGGTCACAGAGGTCAGAAAGGGGTTAAATTGGGTATTTTCATATATTTTACTGCAGATTCTGGGGTCATATGTAGTGTTTCACAAACACATCTTGTTTTGATTATTAGTGTTTAAATGATGAGATCACATGAAGTGAAATCTAAAAATTTTTCTTTAAATAAAAGAAAAGTATTATATAGATAGCAGTGATTTAAATCATTTAATGAGTTTTCTCAGTGAAATAAATGTCATATCAGCATGCTGATAATAAAGGATTTCTTGTTGATGTAGGAAGTTACATCACAATGTCTTTATGAATGTCATCAAGTAAACAAATGGCACATTGAAATGCAAAAAATAAAATAATAATAATCTGCATCTAAAATTTCAGTTGTGTTTAAAAACTATATAGTAAAAAATATTACTAATTGTCCATAACGAATACCAATAAAACTGTTCATCATGACAACCAATGCAGTGTATTAAATCCGTTGCAGAACAAGTTCCGCATAATCCTTCTGCGATGTTCAGACTTATTTGTAAAATTTTTATTGATATTCACTAGGGTTGATTAGTTGTACTATAATTATTTTACTAACGTCTTCCCGGATTTGACTACCGACTTTGACATTTTCCCGGATTGAATCACCCACAGTGTGACGGGTGCTGTTAACAGAGCAGGACATGCTTCCCTTCCGGAGCACCTGATGTCACTCTCAGTTTCACTGGAGTTCACACTGTGAGTGCCTTTGTTCTGAATGTTGTGGTTTCTGGTTCTGTGCTTTGTGTCTGTCTGGCGTCGTTGTTTTTGTGTCTAACGTCATTGTTTTCTGTGTTCTCGTTTTTGCCTCGATTTTTGTGGATTTCACCCCTTTGTTCCTTCGGTATTCTACTGCCATTGTTTTTGTCAGCTGACTTGGAGACATATACATACATGTATCTATATGCCTCTGGCTGACTTTAATGAAATGTGATTAATTGTCCTTTCAAGGGAATAATTACTAGTATGATGAAAATATGGAACATGTTACATGTAAATGAAAATTTTAGTAAAATGAAAAGTAAATGTTGCTCAAATCCAGCTGGTCAACAAATTCACAATTATGCAGCTGAATGTGAGTACATTTTTCAAAGCCTAGGTTATATGTATGAGTCATTTTCTAGCATGTTTTACTTCGGTAACTTACTGCAGTTATCCTCCTTGATCTTATTTTAATTACTACAGATGTACAACATAAAAGATCTGTTGGACTGAAACAAAAGAATATACTGATTGAAATGTGTTATTGCTGTTCATCATTTTGTCGGTCTCATGAGACTTTCAACAATAAACAAAGAGCAGACTCTTGGAAGTACACTATGTCTCCCTATTTCAAGTCCATCACTAATCTACTTCCTGTTTACTGATAACTTTGATTTTTTTTCTTTGTGATTATATCATTGTAAACAATGAAAGGATGTGGAATATAAAGGGCACATGAGACAAAAGACAAAATCTCTACAAATACATGATAGAACCCAGTAATGTTTTTGTCCCCCGCCGCACCGCGACGGTGGGACATAGTAATGGTCTGTCCGTCCGTCCGTCTTTCTGTCACACTTTCTTGTGGAAGCAACTCCTCGGAAACCGTGTATTGGATTATGTTCAAATTTCATAGGATTGTTAGTCACTATATGTACTAGATCATATCGCACCGCCATTTTGATTCGTCAATTTTTATAGGAGTTATGGGACTTTGACCATTTTTAGCATTGTTATACAATGGCAAATCTTGTGGACGCAACTCCTCAGAAACTGCTGGTCAGAATTCATTCAAATTTTACAGGATTGTTAGCCACCATTAGTACAAGATCATATCCCGTCGCCATTTCGAGTCTTCAAATTTTGTAGGAGTTATAGGACTTTGATTATTTCCACATTGTTATAAAATGGCAAATGTTGTGGACGCCAACTCCTTAGAAAGGGCTGTTCAGAATTCATTCAAATTTTACAGGATTGTTAGTCATTATATGTAATAGATCATATCACATCGCCATTTTGATTCAACAAATTATAAGGGAGTTATTGGACTTTATCGACTTAATGCATACTACAACATAGGGAGACTCTCTGGACACATCTCGTTATACTCCAGTAAATGATTTTGCTGAAATTTTGCTTAGCTATTTGCCACCTAATGCAGTTGATCATATCCTGCTGCCATTTTGATTCTCAAAATTTTACATGAGAAATGGGACTTTATTGACTTTTCTGCAGCGGCGGGGGATATAGCTACGCGTAACAATCTTGTTTTTTTTGTTGCTCTTCATCATGAATTCACCATGAAGCCTTCAACAATGATGTTTGCTTATACCTCATAGTAAGTTTAAGACAGCTAGCTCCTAGCACGGGTGTGAGTGGAATTAATAGCTAATTGTCGAACAAGGCTACATCCATTTATTTTTGAGCTTCTTGATGCCAGATTATCAACAAACATAAAATTAACTGTCAAAGTGCTCTTACAATCACTGTCATCCATTGTCAGACAAAAGCACTAGTGTCCAAAAATAATGGAAAGATACAACATATAGAAAAGCACAGGCCTGGGGTGCTCATCAAGTCATTTGTAAGAAAACTTGACATTTTAAGATAGTGAGAGTGTGTCCATATTTGCATTGTGTCCACACCTGTGACTCTCTTCACCTGCATTGTATTCGCACACATTTAAATTTGCACTTCAGACTTGCCATATTGATTCATGTTTTACTATGAGCAAGGTTATAACTGGCTGCCACTCTGAGACAGCTCATTTTTTGTTTAGCATTCTGGATTAATATGCTGAAAAAACATTATATCTATTTTTAAGGAGGCTCATTCCTTGTGTTGTTTATACAAAATGTATCAAGGATTTCATGCAACCTATTTAAATTGATTAAGCATTGTGATGACTTAATGAAATGGTAAAAAGAAATATATAGGTTGATGTGCTTTTAATGGAGATGGCGGAGATGAAGACATTACAAATTTGGCTGGAAATGGATATCTCTGGATTTTCCCTTAATGTAACATTAGACTATTTTTTTGTCTGAAAGCTAGGAAGTTATATCAATAATTTAACCTACAGAAGACATTCATGAAGTTATATCAATAATTTAACCTACAGAAGACATTCATGAAGGTAATAAGTGGGGAGTCTGTGTGCAAAATTTTTAAAGCCATTTTACTGGAGAAAACAAGAGGGTTCCAAAATCTGACACAAATTGAAAAATGTGATGAGTGATCCTTAAGATCATACATTTAGATCCAAATAAATTGGCTATCAATTCTGTTGGTCATAATGACTGCCAACAAAACCTTTGAATGAGCAATTTAAATTGATTTGATCCAAAATTAATAATGTAAAGCAAGTAATTTAATAGGAGTTATATTATTATAGTTTATATTTACTACAGTTTGTCATTTAAAAGAGTAATGCAATTTCAAATTTTCACCTTTACGTGCATGTAATTGTCTTTGCCATAATCCTGTCAAAGGTATCAGTCGAAAACCTGAGTCCTTAGTAACTGTGGTTATGTTTAAGGTATAATAACCATCAATCAATCACTTTAAACTTCCCTTTTCAATATAACAATTTGATAAACTCCAAGTTCTATTGCAAATAGACAAATTTACATGAAAAAAAGACAATTGTACACTTTCATTTTTATGCCCCTGGATCTTAAGATCAGGGGCATATTGTTTTTGCCCTGTCTGTCTAACTTTAACCTGGCTCATAACTTTTAAACCAGTTGGATAGGATCTTCATATTTGGTATGTGTATTGATCATGTGAAGCTGAACACCATTATGCATATCTCACTAAGGTCAGGTCAAAGGTTAAGGTCACACTCACAGAGGTCAAAAGGTCAAAGTATAGATTTTGCTATAGCTCGTTAATATCAAACGCTAGAGGCTTGCTATTCTATATGTGAATAGTTCTAATAAAGCTCAATACAAATCCATCGAAAAAATTTGGGTCAGGTCAAAGGTCAAGGTCACGGAGTGCAAATTTGAACTTTAACAAAAACTTTAACATTGCCTTTATCTGTCAACCTGATGTGATAGGACTTAATATTTGGCCTGTATATTGTTCATATGAAACTGAACAGCATTATGCAAATTTCACTAAGGTCAGGTCAAAGGTCAATGTCACAAAGGTCAAAAGGTCAAAATATAGATTTTTCTATAGCTCGTTAATAACAATTGCTAGAAGCTTGATATTCCATTTATGAATAGATCTAATAAAGCTTAGTACAAATCCACCAAAAAAAAATTCAGTCAGGTCAATAGATCTAATACAGCTTAGTACAAATCCACCAAACAAATTTTGGTCAGGTCGAAGGTCAAGATTACTGAGTGAAAATCTGAAAACTTTACCATTGCCTATATCTTTTCAACCGGATGTGATAGAACCTTTACATTTGGCCTGTATATTGATCATACAAAGCCGAACACCATTATGCAAATTTTATTAAGATCAGGTCAAAGGTCAAGGTCATAGAGGTAAACAGGTCAAAATCTAGATTTTGCTGTTAGCTCATTAATTACAATCGCAAGAGGATTGATATTCTTTTTGTGCATGAATAGATATTACAAATGTCTACTTAACCTTAATGGTTGCTACCGCGGCATAGTGTTTCATAAACACATTTTGTTACCAGTACTTGTGTCATTATGCCAAAAGGCATGTTTTACATTTATCTAAGACAAACTTAGTTGTTTTTGTGTTCTTCTCTTAGTATTGTTTATATATTGAAAGAAGAGATTTAGTCTTTATATCTGTATTGATCTTATGTGACCAGGTAGAAAATTAATGTACTTCTGCATAATTTGTTACAATTTTACCATTATTAGCTTTTCAATACTTTAATTCCAACGATGTTGCGCAATACTTTTTGCCATGAAAACAGCACAGTTCCATATTTTGCTGCACATTTGTATATTACCATATTACTTCTTTTATTTTAGAATCATGTCGGAGTATGAAGGAGTGTTACGTCAGCTTGGTTCTTTGGGACCAATGAAATCATTTGGACCATATCAAGTGAGAGTGTTTGTCCTAGTCAGCATGTTTGAAACCCCTGCAGCCTGGGCTATGTTGTTACCTGTGCTGATTAATGCAGTTCCTGATTGGACATGTTACAATAACAGTGTTAATAGAACACTGTCAAATAATACTAGTAATACCTGTCCAAGTGGTATTAAAGCGTGTTCGGAAATCAGATACTCCGGAGAATTTACATCTGTTAGATCTGAGGTGAGTCATACTGTATAAGTGGTTATTTTCGCAGGATGCAAATTTCGCGATTTCTTTCAAAATTGGTGGACTTTATTTTTGCGGGACTAAAATTTTCGCAATTGCTTATCATTTACTGTATAAAGTCTTATTTAAATTATATTTCGCCGTATGCAATTTTCGTGACTTCAGAATGATTGCAAATAAAGCGAATATTAAGTCCTTGCGAAAATTACCACTTATACGGTACGCATAATGCAACAATATGAAAGTTATTATAAACCAACTTGAGTCATTCTGTCTGATATTTTTCATCATAAAATTCTCCACTCGGCCAAAAGTAATTCATTTGATATTTGGTATGTTGCTTTCTTGATTCTCCACTCTGCAAAAAGTAATTCATTTGATATTTGGTATGCTGCTTTCTTGATTCTCCACTCGGCCAAAAGTAATTCATTTGATATTTGGTATGCTGCTTTCTTGATTCTCCACTCTGCCAAAAGTAATTCATTTGATATTTGGTATGCTGCTTTCTTGATTCTCCACTCGGCCAAAAGTAATTCATTTGATATTTGGTATGCTGCTTTCTTGATTTTTCACTCTGCCAAAAGTAATTCATTTGATATTTGGTATGCTGCTTTCTTGATTCTCCACTCGGCCAAAAGTAATTCATTTGATATTCTGTATGCTGCTTTCTTGTAATAAATTGTTCGTTGTAAGCAATTTTTTATTACTTAATAATATCAACTTTCTGTTTGNTTAAAAATTTCACTTACATGTACTGATTATTTACCTACCAATTTTCAGATGTGCAGAGTTTTATGGCATGCCATATTTATATTAATTCCTCTCAAAACATATCTCATAAAATTTATAAGATATCTTTAATACTTTATAGATATCTTATAAAAAGATTTTAACAATATTATAGAATATATAAGATATCTTATGAATGAATTTTTTAGCAATTTGGATCCTGTATATTAGAACTGCAGATGATGGTTCTAGTGATCATTTTTAAAATAATTTAGATAGGGGAGTGATTTTCTTTTTTTTTTTTCTTTTTGCATTTATCAGTCAGGGTTTGACACTAAATTTAATTTTCAGTAGACAATAGGACTAATAGATGCGGAATTCACTAGTCCTGTGATGATTTTATCGGCCCGATATAAATGTACTTTTTAGAAATTTCAAAATTTTGCTAGCCCAAAGGATTACAAAGATACAAATTCGAGTAATCCTTCCTTAAATCCATTAGCCTGGGGCTGCAGGACTACTCTTAGAGTTGAACCCTGAATAATCACAGGTTGCAGATATAATGGGTATTGGCTCAGGGTTTAAGTTAGGAATAGGGCTAGAGTTTGTATCACATAGTCTTTGGTTGCAGATATAATGTATTGGATAAGGGTTTAAGTTGGGAACAGGGTTAAAGTTAGTGTCACATTGTCTTTGGTAGCTGATATAATGTAATGGATAAGGGTTTAAGTTGGGAATATGGTTAGAATTAGTGTCATATGACTTATTGAAAGTCAAAGAAAGAAGTACAAAGTCAAAAGAAGAATTAAAATTAAAAGCAGAGCTCTCAACACTAAATTAACTAAAATCTACTTACAGTATGTTACATATAATATGTAGTACTTATTATCTGAACTGAAGAGACATAAGTTGTCAAGATGCATATATGCATATTTTGTTATTTATGTTATTGTATAGATTTCACTTTATATGGTTATATAAATTAAGTAAGCTGTGAAGTTAATTTTACAAGGTAGTTTCATTTTAATTCACTTTATATGGTTATATAAATTAAGTTAGCTGTGAGGTTTATGTTACAAGGTAGTTTCATTTTAAATTAGTTCATTATCATTACAGGTGTACTGGTAACTAATTTTGTATTACCACTAGAATTTGTCGTGCCATCATGGCGACCATTTTGTGGCTGTGTAGGATTTTGGGCTGTAGGATTGATGTTACTAGCACCTTTAGGTTATTTCATCAGGGACTGGAGAACTCTAACCATAGTCACATCTTTAACAGGATTACCAATGCTATTAACATGGAGGTATATAGCTTTTAAAGCTTCACAGGTTTTAAAACTTCTTGACTATCATCCATCTACAATAACATGTATAATGCAGTAGAATTTTGTATGCTTGTCCTATTTGTTTTAAAATGTAATTTTGTGCAACTCTTATAAACTTGACAATTTTTTTTTAATTTTATATACTCCTTCACTCTAATATAGAGTTTTTCTTCCCTCAAAAATTTTAGATAGGTTCAGTTTTCCAAAGAGTTTTAAAGTGGAAAACAAAACTACTACCCTGATATATAAGATTTCATTGCTGAACTGTTTATTTTCACTGATCTAACAAACTGAAACAAAATTCAAAACTATATATCATCAGAAGAATCAGATTAAAGGAGTTTAGATGTCTAAAACTGCTCATCCATATTGGACATGTGCTGACAATTGGAATTTACCATTAAAATGTTGTGAAAATGATACTGAATAAGTCATTGATAATAAATGAAATCCAATAAACAACATTTATGAATGAGAGTGTGCAAAATATTCCACATTTTGAAAAACTCTTGTTTTATGAAGGGGAGACAATTCTAAAGAAATAATATGGAGAAAATCACATTTTCATGATTTTTTTCAAAAATGTGATAGGTGACAACAATTTTTTATTGTTTCATCCATGACGAAAGGTCAGGAAAGGGAGACATATGCATACAAAGTATGGTGGCCATAGCAGCCGCTTCGGTGACTGAGTAAACATTCATGATAAGTTTTGTGATTAGGTCATTTTCTCAGTATCTAAAAGTGATAGGTCAATGATATGTGATACGTAGGTTTGTCTTCACTCTTGAGGAGTGCATGACAGTCTGCATAATGGCTTTGTCTGTGACCTCAATTTCACGATTTGGTATGTGGGTAGGTCTCAAGAAGTA
Organism: Modiolus philippinarum; assembly: GCA_002080025.1. Lineage (NCBI taxonomy): Eukaryota > Metazoa > Mollusca > Bivalvia > Mytilida > Modiolidae > Modiolus > Modiolus philippinarum. Next base: position 8,771 of record MJUU01044780.1, read on the forward strand.
CACAACATTCTGTTATATGGTTATTGTGTGTGACCCCAATTTCATATTGAAGATATGCATGTGGTAAGGATTTTGTTTTTGGTTCATTTTTGAAAAAAATATACATTGTTGAACTTAGTCATTTTTTGGGGCGATTTCGTTATAGATGGTACATAGTTTGTCCATGCAACTTCTCCTACAGTTTTGATGCTAGGAAGTTTATATTTTGCAGATCATTATACCCCCCGCAAACAAAGTTTGGGGGTTATATAGGAATCACCCTGTCTGTCTGTCTGTCCGTCCGTCTGTCCGTCCGTCTGTCCACACTTCTCGTAAGCGCAACTCCTCTTAAACCACTTGAAGGATTTTGATGAAACCTTACACAAAGGAAGGACACTATATGGAGATGTGCATGAAGGAATATAATTATTGTCTGAAACCAGGAAGGGGAGATAATCCGACTTTGACTTTTCGTTGATTCCCCATGTATGGGTTACCTTGTAAGCGCAACTCCTCTTAAACCACTTGAAGGAATTTAATGAAACGTTACACAAAGTAAGAACACTATATGGAGATGTGCATGAAGGAATATAATTATTGTCCGAAACCAGGAAGGGGAGATAATTTGACTTTGACTTTTCGTTGATTCCCTATGTATGGGTTACCTTGTAAGCGCAACTCCTCTTAAACCACTTGAAGGATTTTGATGAAACTTTACACAAAGGAAGGACACTATATGGAGATGTGCATGAAGGAATATAATTATTGTCAAAAACCAGGAAGGGGAGATAATTGGACTTTTGACTTTTCATTGATTCCCCATGTATGGGTTACCTCGTAAGCGCAACTCCTCTTAAACCACTTGAAGGAATTTAATGAAACTTTACACAAAGGAAGGAAACTATATGGAGATGTGCATGAAGGAATATAATTATTTTCTGAGACCAGGAAGGGGAGATAATCCAACTTTGACTTTTCGTTGATTCCCCATGTATGTGTTACCTTGTAAGCGCAACTCCTCTTAAACCACATGAAGGAATTTAATAAAACTTCACACAAAGAACACTATATGGAGATGTGCATGAAGGAATATAATTATTGTCAGAAACCAGGAAGGGGAGATAATTCGACTTTGAGTTTTCATTGATTCCCTATGTATGGGTTACCTCTTACTCACAACTCCTCTCAATCCACTTGAAGGATTTTGATGAAACTTTAGACAAAGGAAGAACACTATATGTAGATGTATAAAATGTCAAATAGGCTGAAAAAAAGGAGAATTATATATTTGTCTGATTTAGACGGAATGTTTTCATTGGAACCCTTGTGAAAATTTCTTTCTTGAAGATTATATCATTGTGTCCATACTTGTATTGTGTCCACACCAACTTAATTTTGCACTTACCATATCGATTCAGGGTTCAATGAGTGGGGGGTATATTTTTTGTACCTATATTGAAGATGTGCATGTGATAAGGATTTTGATTTTGGTGCATTTTTGTAAAAAATATGCATTGTTGAACTTAGTCATTTTTTGGGGCGATTTTGTTATAGAGGATACATAGTTTGTCCGTTCAACTCCTCCTACAGTTTTGATGCTAGGAAGTTTTTATATTGCAGATTATTTGTACCTATATTAAAGATGTGCATGTGGAAAGGATTTTCATTTTGATTCATTTTTTCAAAAATACATATCTGAACTTAATCATTTTTTGGTGGATTATTAGTAGATGGTACACAGATTGTCCACACAACTGCTTTGACAGTTTTGATGCTAGGAAGCTTTTATTTTGCTGTTTATTTGTACTTGTATTGAAGATGCGCATGTGGTTTGTATTTTGATTTCTGTTATTTTGTTTTTAAATATACATTGTTAAACTTATTAACTTATTATTGCTTTGCTGATTAAGTAATAGAGGATACATAGTTCATCTACGCAACTACCTATAATAACATGTGTTTAGCGGAGGCATCATATGTGTCTTACAGACACAAATATTACTAAAAAATCCCAATTTTATTCAACCTTGCGCGGGGGAATGTCATCCTCTAGTTTGTCTTTTGAGATAGGCTTTTGATATTTTGCATGTAGATAGATCACTTCAAGACGATGTGTCATGAACAATGATTGGTTGATTTTTTACCTTTACCTTTGTCGTCAAGGTCAGATTTTTGCTTTTATAATGACAAGTCGTGTCCGGGCTGTAACTGTTATGTCTTTTGAGGTAGGCTTTTGATATTTTGCATGTAGATAGATCACTTCAAGACGATGTGTCATGAACAATGATTGGTGACCTTTGACCTTGACCTTTTTTGTCAAGGTCAGATTTTTGCTTTTCTAATGACAAGTCGTGTCCAGGCTATAACTTTTTTGTCTTTTGAGATAGGCTTTTGATATTTTGCATGTAGATAGATCACTTCAAGATGATGTGTCATGAACAATGATTGATGACCTTTGACCTTGACCTTTGTCGTCAAGGGCAGATTTTTGCTTTCGTACTGACAAGTTGTGTCTGGGCTATATTTTTTTTGTCTTTTGAGATAGGCTTTTGATATTTTGCATATAGATAGATCATTTCAAGACGATCTGTCATGAACCATGATTGGTGACCTTTGACCTTGACCGTTGTCTTCAAGGTCAGATTATTGATTACATTCTGTTGATATCTTAATAATATGATGGTGTCCATACTTGTGTAGTGTCCACACTTGTACTGTGTCCACACCTGTATTGTGTCCACACACTCTTAAATTTGCACTTATATTACAGCGGGGCCCATCTCTCCGATGTCTAGTTTTTCTCTGTCTTGTAGGTAATTTGAACACGAATAATCTCGATATAATTCACCCATGTCCAGTCAGGTCAATTAAATAGAGTAATAATATGTATACAGAAATCAATTTTTAATTTTACAACTGTCATAACCTGAAATTATGACAGGTCTGAAGTGACACATGTTTAAAAATAAAGAAGAAACAATCACAATCAAATTATTGCACATAATAATTCTAATGAACCTTTATAAAAATTTGATATTTATAATTTGCTATTTATTTTCAGATTCGTTCCAGAAAGTCCCAGATGGTTGTTAAGTAAGGGAAGATTTGATGAGGCCAGACAGATTATATATAAAATGGCAGAATATAACAAAGTTGATATTCCTGACCTTTCTGCATTAAAACTAATGGAGGTAGCTACTGTATATGTTTATCTATATATAGGGACTCATCTACTTACTGTATTTAAAAATTATGGTTACTTTAATTTCTATATTTGCACATACGTACAACTGTAAGTTCTTTTGTTACTCAGAGGTGAAAATGCGTTAATCAAAGGGGAAATTTTCCTGCACATCCGTTTGGGTTTGACATATTGAAGTTCCACTGTAATTTGCACTGCTATGATGTATGGGAGGTTCTTTACAAAAAGATGCTCACTACAATTGGATCTGACAAAAACATGGCTTCCAGATAAAGAAAATAAAGGTAAAGATAAAGAAAATAGCTGCACCTTAGACATTAGCATAATTTTTGGTCATCAGCATATTCATGGCTTAGAAGCATTTGGTCAGTTGAGCAATACAGGCTCATTGTAAGAGCCTCTATTTTATAGTTATCAGTTATCTAAACTAACTTATATTGCTAATTTCCAACTAGGAGATGTAATGTGTCCACACTCAGTTTTAATGCTTATATAAATGTATATATAACATGTTGACATTGTCTTTGTTGTAACATGTTGACATATTTTAACTCTGTAAGTGCGGCCATTTATTATACTTGAATACCAGTATGTTAGAAACATAATTTTTAGGGCCCCGCCACATAGTAGCAGACGCCCTATAGTAATCGCTCTGTCTGTCCATCCGATCACTTCAAGACGATGTGTCATGAACAATGATTGGTAACCTTTGACCTTGATCTTTTTCTTCAAGGTCAGATTTTTGCTTTTCAAATGACGTCGTGTCCAGGCTATAACTGTTATGTCTTTTGAGGTAGGTAGATCATTTGAAGATGATGTATCATGAACCATGATTGGTGACCTTTGACCTTGATCTTTGTCTTCAAGGTCAGATTATTGCTTTTGGGTATAACATTCTGTTGATATCTTGATGATATGATGGTGTCCATACTTGTGTAGTGTCCACACTTGTACTGTGACCACACCTGTATTGTGTCCACACACACTTAAATTTGCACTTATATACAGCAGGGCCCACAGAGATGGCTGCCATCTCCCTGATGTCTAGTTTTTTATAGTGAAAGTGAGGGTTAGCTGTGAAGGTTCTAGAAAGAGATGAAAGCAGAATTCAACCACCAATAAATTCTTTTATTTCAAACTAATTATAAGCAATTATATATGAAGGTATTAAACATATTTTTACAGAATTCAGGGAAAAATAACAGAGGATGTAATATGTACAGTTACCACAACTTATTTAGGAATCCTAGATCTGCTTTACACAGTCTGATAGCCATGTTTAGTTGGTATGTGATTATTTACATCAATTTTGTATGCAAAGGGGCAGTATTAAGTGAAGTGTGTCTTTTAAAGGCATGGAGAAAACTTAACTCAAAATGAATGCTCAGCCATCTATGAAGGTTTGATAAGCTGATAATTGATAAAAGACTATTTCTTTTCAGGAGTTTAAGGTATTCTGGATATCTTTCACAAAATTATAAAATAATTTTTTATTAAAGTTTTTCCCCCTTTTTATACTCCCATTACAATGGAGATGGGATTGGATATACTGATGTTATTGACTCAGTTTTTGTCCCCTGGTATACTGCAATGGTGTGACCAAGCAATTGTCTGAATCTCTGTGTCCATATTTCTGTATGTCATTTTCTCTTGTTGAGGCAATTCCTCATATTTTATCAGGAATGTTAGTCATCATATGTACTAGGTCATTGCACTGCCATCTTGATCTGTCAAATTTTGTATGGATGAGAGAGGACATTCTTTATTTGTGCACTGTTGTGTTTTTGTAGAAATAAAGAGGGGAAAAAAGTTTCTTCTTCTTCTTCCAGTACAGAGATTAAAAAGTTTACAATGAAAATGTTAATCTATTGTGCATATAGTGGTATCAAACCATTAAAAATTATAATGAGTGTTGTGATAAAACAAAAAAAAAAGATATTTGTCAATCTTGTTCAATTACGTAACTTCTGCCTACTTAATTTGTACCCTGAAATTGCATTGTTATGAAAATGTAAAATCAAAATGTATTTTAATCAGGTTCTTCATACTACAGACAAAAATAATGTAGTATTACAATATCCCCCAGATCAAGGATCAGGGGCATATTATACCCCCACTCGTTAGAGAGTGGGGTATACTGCATTCACCTTTTCTGTCCGTCTGTCCGTCCGTCTGTTCGTCTGTCTGTTCCCCTAGAATTTATTTCTGTCACAATTTTCTCAGCTTTTAGGTGAGGGATTGAGATGAAAATTGGTATGCAGCCTCTATGTGATGTTGTTTAAGGAACCTCCTATTTTGAGTCCTGTCAGATGTGTACTTCCTGTTTAAGGAAATGTGGACTTAGTTACGAAATGTAGTGAAACATGAATTTTTTGTCACAGTTTTCTCAGGGATTGTTTTCAAAATTGGTATGCAGCCTCAATATGATTAGATGTAAGGAACGTCCTATTTTCAGTCTTGTCCGATGTGCACTTCCTGTTTAACGAAATGTGGACTTAGTTACGAAATATAGTGAAACATGAATTTTTCGTCGCAGTTTTCTCAGCTTCTATAAGAGGGATTGATTTCAAAATTGGCATGCAGCCTCTGTATGGTTAGTTGTAAGAAACATCATATTTTGAGTCCTGTCAGATGTGTATTTCCTATTAAACGAACTGTGGACTTGGTTACAAAATGAAGTGAAACATGAATGTTTCATCCCAGTTTTCTCAGCTTCTATAAGAAGGATTGATTTCAAAATTGGTATGCAGCCTCAATATGATTAGATGTAAGGAACGTCTTTTATTGAGTCTTGTCCGTTGTGCACTTCCTCTATAACAAAATGTGGACTTAGTTGCGAAATGTAGTGAAACATGAATTTTTCATCACAGCTTTCTCAGCTTCTATAAAAGGTATTGATTTCAAAATTTGCATGCTGCCTCTATATGGATAGTTGTAAGAAACCTCGTATTTTGAGTCCTGTCGGATGTGTACTTCCTGTTTAACGAAATGTGGACTTAGTTACAAAATGAAGTGAAACGTGATTTTTTTTAGTCGCAGTTTTCTCAGCTTCTATAAGAAGGATTGATTTCAAATTTGTATGCAGCCTCTATATGGTTAGTTGTAAGGAACTCCTGTTTTGAGTCCTGTCGGATATGTGCTTCCTGTTTAACAAAATGTGGACTTAGTTACGAAATGTAGTGAAACAGGAATTTTTCGTTGCAGTTTTCTCATGTTCTATAAGAGGAATTGATTTCAAAATTGGTATGCAGCCTTTATATGATTAGTTGGTTCCTACATTCTGTTTATTCTTGAGGATTATGTATTGTGTCAAAACCTGTATTGTGTCCTTACACACTTGAATTTGCACTTGCCATATTGATCAGGGTTCAGGGAGTGGGGGTATCACTGGTTGCCATTCTGCGACAGCTCTTGTTTTTTTTTGTCCTGTCGTGTGTCTGTCTTTGCATTAAAAACTTTTACTTTTGCTATAACTTTTGAACTATGTAAGATAGACTTTTTCAAACTTTGCAAAAGTACAGATCTTGTCAAGAGGAATGTGAATTTGAAAACAGAAATTTCAGGTCAAAAGTCAAGGTAACATGTCAAAATTTTAAAATCTATTATTGGCTAATACCAATAGCTAATTAATGAGCTGCTGGGGGCATACATATATGTAGTGTTTAACAAGCACATCTTGTTATATATCTATAAGACTAAAATCTCTATATTCTCTATGAAATGTAAATGTAATAAATATTCAGCATCACTGTTTTATTTTTCAGGTTTGTATCAAGTTCAGTATATTATGGATTAAACTTTAACACCAGAAATTTGGCTGGAGATCGCTACATAAATATATTTATATCAGGACTTGTAGAGATACCAGCCCTAGTATTTGTGTTACTAGTCAGCAACAAGATAGGAAGACGCCCAACAATCTCAGTCCTTATGCTGCTTGCTGGAATCTCCTGTTTCTCCATTCTTATTATTGATTTAGTAGGTAAGACATGTAACATGTTGTGGCGAGTTACTGTGTGTTACCCTCAATAATGTGTCTGCAAGTCTGTCCCCTGAAGGTTTTCGACTGATAACTTGTGAACAAAATAACATAGCATCTCTGTCATTGAAATGATAATTGTTATCACAAACTCGGGCCAAGTTTGATTTGGGTTTTAGAAGTCTAAGTGGTGCTTGAGTTATGCCCCTTGAAACTTTGGAATTTTATGAATTTGGGGCTCTAATTTAAAAATGAAATAACATACTGTCTTCAGGCTTGGTATATTTGTTGTTTACCACTAAACTAGGGCCAAATTTAATTTTGATTTAAAAGGTCCAGTGGTGATGGCAGGTTTTGAAATTTTATGAATTTGAATGTTTCTAACTGATAGCTTGAAATTGGAATATTAAACATGGTATTTTACTTATTTAATCACAAAACTTGGGCCAAGGTTGATTTAAGGTTCAGAGGTCTTGTTTTTTGTCCCATGAAATTTAAAAAACTTATTGGGTTTCTGACCATTAAATTCTGAAAAAAAAATGCATTTAATCTTCAGACTTGGTAAATAAATTGTTTACTTCAAAACTCATGCCAAGTTCATTTAATGTTCAAAAATATAAGTGGCTCTGGAGTAGCAGGGGACACAGGCACAAATTGTACAAAACTGTATTATGAAAAAAATGAATTACTATGTATTTAATTAAAGTAATTATAGTACTGAGAAATCTTTTTTTTTTAACATTTGGACTAAAGTATGTACAGGGTTGTCACATATCCTGGAAAATTAGAAAAACCCTTGAATTTCATTTTAGTGTTCAAGGGCCTGCAAAAGACCTTGAATTTTCAAATATTTGGAAATATCCTTGAAAAACCCATGAATTTGAAAAAAGTTAATATCGTTAGGCAGTATATAAGCAAAGTCTGCAAAATAATTATCGCAACCTAGAATTTTGTTGGAATATTTTGGCTCTTGGAAATAACTAGAATATCCTTGAAAAGTCCTGGAAATATCCTTGAATTTTGAGGCATCAAAATAGTGGCAACCCCGTATGTAGTACAGTAAATTTGATAATAATTGTATTGCTTTACACATTGTTTGTGATTGTTTTATTGTAATTATTGAAGTGGAGAATAAAAATGAAATAAATATTAAAAAAAAAAACAAAACTATCATGTATTGCTTCTTTACAAGAAATTTTTACAGCAAGTGTCGGCGTAATCAGATGACTGTTATATAGACGAGTTTCCAATTGGTAAATTTTCCCGAAAAATTTTGACGTTTTGACATGATGCAATTTACTCCGATTGACCCCAGGTAAATCGGGGCAATTCATTCATAAAAAGAAATTGGAAACTCGTCTATAGGGTCTGTAAGTCTCGTTCAATTTTGGGACTTCCGGGCACATAATTTGTACCCGGAGGTTACATTTTTAACAACAACATATGACGTTTCAAACGCAAAATTAGGACATCATAATGCTGCAACGTCATATTTTGATGGGAAACATTTTCAAATTGCAATTTTATCGTGATTTCTCGGTGTCACATTACAAGACTTACAGACCCTATTGTATTATATTGCATTGAACTGAACAAAAAAAAATCAATTAAAAGCAAGAGGCAAACAAACAGTATCAAAATGTCTTCCTGCAAATGCTTTCATTAACTTAATACCTTGTATTATTAGAAAAGACATTTGTTTCTTTTTTGACATAATAAGAGTTTGAGTTTATGACAATATACAATTATGGCATGCTGTTTAGGGAAACATCCAGATTTGTCAAGCTGAGGAGGGTTGACAAATATGGATGTTTCACGTCAAGAGAGGGCCATAATTGTTTTATCACATTTTAAACAATTTCATTAATTCTACATCTAGAGGTTGTATTATGATTTGAATCTCTCAAAGGACACTGATTTATTTAGTTGTTTCTTCTTTCGATCAACAGCATTTTTCTCCGCAATGACATCATATCCAGTTTGTTCAGCGGGTAACAGTAAGGTTGTTCCTGTTGTGATGTCATATCAAGGTTGTTTGCCAAAACATATCAATTATTTTAAGTCAAATGATTGCTTTCATCCAATCAAATCCTCCCTTATTTAGTAAAATATAATAATACTGTTTGTTAATCTTGGTTGAACGATTGAAATTTTTGTTTTTCAGGTTCTATTTTGAATTTTCAGAATTTAAATTTTTGTAAGGCACTTGAATTTATGAATTTGTCAGCTTCAGGGTTTATGTAAGTTATAAAATCTGTGTATAATTAGTGTTTCACACATACCAGAACCTACCTCACCATGTTTACTCAATCCTTATTATCTATCAGTCAGATCTCCAAGCCAATACAAGTACCAAAACAAGTGGCCCATATTGAACAGTCCAAAAATATTATATTAAGCTTACATATTATGTAATTTGATATGAAAATATGTATTTTACCCAGCATTTTTAGAATGTTATGCACTGATGAAAATACTGAATCTTTTTTCACAGTCACCTACCCTTTAGTTTCCCATTTTCAATAGTTAAAATATACTTTACATATTATACCATTCCTCTAAAGCTTGCGTATTGATTGTATAAAAATTAACTACATGATATTAAGAAATGAAATAAAGAATGTTTTGTTACTTAAAATCTTTCAAGAGCAAAGTACAGGTTTTTGATAGCTGTCAATGTGATTAGTGTAAAAATATACTTTTAGAAATGTGACTTACATTGTTGTCTTTATGAATATGAATGAAAAAGAACATTGAGGAAAACTTCAAACATAAAGTTGTACATGTAAGGAATATGAGAAAATGTAAACAATATACAAAATTTTATTTGTTGTAGGAACACAAAATATTATAATCCTCACATCTATCGTAGTTGAGGAGGGGATTAAGCATCTTGTCTGAGTGTCCATCCATTTGTCCAACCTCTGGTTAAAGTTTACCTTACCGTTCATATCTGACAAAAGACTTGTGGCACATCATCTTTTGTCAGTGAAAGCGCCTTGGATATTCAGATTCCTGCTTCAGATGATAATGGGTCACTCTGAGTCTCTGACCCTACATTTTATGCTTCAATTGCTCAGATTAAAGTTTATGTTAAGGTGCATATCTGAGAAACTACATGGGTCACATCAATCATCTTTGGTCAGTGAATGATTCTTGGAGTGTGATTCTGCTTCAGATGATAATTGGGTACTCTGTCCTGCATTTTACACTTCAATGACTCAGGTTAAAGTTTTCTTTAAATTTCATATTTTAGAAACTACATGTGGCACATCATTTATCTAAAGTCAGTGGATGCATTCTGGAAAGAGATTTTGCTTCATATGAATCATGATGATTTGGGCACTCTGACTTTCATTTATGCTTCAATGACTCGGGTTAAAGTTTGCTTTAAGGTTCATACCTGGGAAACTACATGTGGCACATCAATCATGTTTGGTCAGTTGATGTGTCTTGGAGGATGATGTTCCTCCAGATGATAATTTGGTCACTCAGACCTTCATTTTCTGTGTCAATGACTCCAACTATAGTTTGCATCAATATTCATATCTGTGATACTACATATGGCACATTTGTCATTTTAGGTCAGTAGATGGGTCTTGGAGATGGATGCTGCTTCAGATGACCTACATAAATGCTTCAATGGCTCAGGTTAAAGTTTGCTTTAAGGTTCATATCTGAGAAACTACATGTGGCACATCAATCGTCTTTGGTCAGGAGATGCATCATGGAGAGTGATGCTGCTTCAGAAGATAATTGGGTCCTTCTGACCTACATTTTATGCTGCAATGACTCAGGTCATAGTTTACGTTAAGATTCATATCTATGATACTACATGTGGCAAATCAGCCATTTTAGGTCAGTGGATAGGTCTTAGAGAGTGATGTTGCTTCAGATGACCTACATTTTATGCTTCAAGGACTCTGGTTTAAGTTTGCCTTTAGGCTTCATATTTTAGATACTACATGTGATACATCAGTCATTTTTGGTCAGTTAGTATATCTTCAAGAGTCTTGTAGCTTCAGGGGATAATTTAGTTACTCTTACATCATTGAGAATTAATATTTTAAACTTCAACAGAATTTCAGAAATTAAATGGCTACATTCAAGGGGATTAGCTGTCGTTTCAGACTGCTCCCATCTTTTTGTCTTAGCCACAAAGTCATCAGCTATTACCATGGTAACTATAGTCCTTGCTATGATGGGAAAATCTGATGCACAAAATTTTATTTGTTGTAGGCACAAAGTCATCACCTATTACAATTCTGACTATAGTCCTGGTTATGATAAGCAAAACTGATACACAAAGTTTTTTTTGTTGTAGGCACAAAGTCATCAGCTATTACCATTCTAACTATAGTCTTGGCTATGATAGGAAAATCTGGTATATCTGGAGGTTGGGCTGCAGTTCAGGTCTTTTCTGCTGAAACCTTTCCTACAGTTGTAAGGTAAAGTTATTATGTCAAAATAAAACAATATAAGCAGATTTTTGTATCTGATGGACATGGAGAACCAAATGAATATAAAAAATACTGGTATGTTGATGGAATCTGAAATTGATAAAGAATATATGCTTTTCCTTTTCATTACTGTTTTGTGATTTTATCATTATATTTTTAGACTTTTATTGGGTTCCCAATGTCTACATTTACAGGTACAGGTAGTAAAGTAATAGTCTTTATCAATAAAAATTATCCTTTATTTCTTTCATCAATTATTTATGACAGGATAAAAAGAACTTTATGTAAAATTGCATTTATATATTATCAATTGCCATAATTAATATTCATTCATCATATATCTTATATGTGTCTTATATCAGATCACTGTCAAGACATCATGTACCGTTGCTATGCTTTTGTACTACTTGTCTATTGAATTTCACAAAGTAATATCACAAATGTTCCTGGGAAAATATGACATCACAATCCGTATATGTGTACAAAAGCTGGATGGAAACTTCATTGTCAACCATTTGTGCTAATTTTAAATCTCCGTTTAATTAAATAGAAACTGCATCGTTCACAGTTAATTATAATTTGCTGGTTATTAAATCTACATTATTTATATAAACAGTTAGAGTTAATAAATCATACAACAAATAACACTGGATAAATCGCATGAAAATTTGAAGTAATGGCAAGTTGGATTGCAGACATTTTGAATTTTTGCATTTGCTTACGGTCGATGTGAGAAATTGGTATGAAAGTCTGAAAGACAAATTTTTTCTTGAAATTCTACCTAGCAACCTCTTCTAAATATAGGCCAAATTATAATGACAATTTGCTGAGCGTGCAAGACATTAGGTTTGAAGTGAATTTTGGCTTTAATCCATATTCATAATTCATTGTCCATTACGGAGCGGTCGTAAACATTAAAAGTCCTGGTTTATAAAATCACAATTTAATGAAACGCATACAATATTTCAAAACACAGGTTTCCACAAAACATGAACACATTCACAGAAGTTCAACACAACAACAAAACAACTATTTACTAAGTCATGACATCATAAACAACAGTGCAAAAATACGGCAAAACATGTAACGTCAAAAGGCACAAAAAGCATGTAACAAGGAAAGCACTTGAAAATGCAAGTTCACAACAAGGTTCAGTAGAACCATTACAAATTTTTTATTCACTAACTATGAAAAGTCAGGGATATATTGTTTAAACTCTCTCTAGCCACTTCTAAAGTTTTTTGTGTCACCTGTACCTATTGCAAGATTGTCACATAAGATCACAGGGCATGGGGGATCATATGTGTAATGCAGACATGAAAGTAATTTCTGGGCATTGCACTCCTATGTTAACTGTAGATGATGCATGCCTTCCTCTAGTTTTTTAGCTCACCTGGCCAAAGGCCATGTGAGCTTTTCTCATCACTCGGCGTCTCCTCTGAAACCACTGGACCAATTTGAACCACACTTTACAGGAATGATGTATGGAAGGTCCTTTACTAAGTTTGCCGAAATTTTTCCAATCTGCAAAAAACATGGCCACCAGCGCTGAACTTAGATTTAACATTGGACCCTATGGGAAAAAGCATATATTTGCTTCCTCCTCTGAAATTACTGAAGCAAATGGAACCAAACTTTACAGGAATGGTGTATGGAAGGTCCTTTACTTAATTTGCCGAAATTTTTTTGATCCGTGAAAAAACATGGCTGCCAGCGCAGAACATAGTTTAACATGGGACCCTATGGGAAAAGCATATATTGACTATCTCCTCTGAAGCTACTGAAGCAAATTGAACCAAACTTTACAGGAATGGTGTATGGAAGGTTCTTTACTTAATTTGCCGAATTTTTTTTGATCCGTGAAAAAACATGGCCACCAGCGCAGAACATAGTTTAACATGGGGCCCTATGGGAAAAGAAAATATTTGCTATCTCCTCTGAAGCTATTGAAGCAAATTGAACAAAACTTTACAGGAATGATGTATGGAAGGTCCTTTACTCAGTTTGTCGAAATTTTATCAATTTGTGGAAAAACATGGCCGCCAGCGCTGAACTTAGATTTTACATTGGATCCTATGGGAAAAGCAAATATTTGCTATCTCCTCTAAAGTTACTGAAGCAAATGGAACCAAACTTTACAGGAATGATATATGGAAGGTTCTTTACTTACTTTGCTGAAATTTTTTTGATCCGTGAAAAAACATGGCTGCCAGCGCAGAACATAGTTTAACATGGGACCCTATGGGAAAAGCA
>MJUU01044780.1:39088-71874 GCA_002080025.1 Modiolus philippinarum
CAAATTTCATTGAAATCGGACAATGTTGAATTTTCCCATCTTTTTAGGCGGCCATTTTGAAAATGGCGGTCAAGGAACAATTTTCAACATCAGTTTTGAAGTCGCCACAGCATGGAAAACATTTCATCAATTTACACTTAACCTTCATCTTCTATAGTTTTGGAAATAAAAGATGAAAAATACAAATATTTAAAAAATTCGGTGAAAAAAGGGCAATAACTCCTACAAGGGTTTATGGATTTTCTTCAAAATTTCAGGGTGGGTAGATCTTGATATGCTGAACATTTTTGCAATTTTCACTTGACCTCTATCTGTTACACTTTTTGAAATAAAAACTAATAATGCAAAAATTTTGAAAATTTAACGGAACAAGAGGCTCTCAAGAGCCTGTATCGCTCACCTGGGTCCTGCAGCACTATAATTCCCAAATGATGGTCCATCTTTGGTGGTGAATGTACATAACAAGAGGCTCTCAAGAGCCTGTATCGCTCACCTGGACCATGACTGACATAAATAAAAGGCATTTCCAATAGGAAAAACAAAACACAAAATTTAGCAGAATACTTTTTTTCCCCCTAAAATTACAGTGTTCTTGTTTGGTTTCCAAGGCAACCGAAAGCTCCACTATCCATTACAACCCCTAACAAAACACCATTCAAAAAAAAATTTGGGCAGGGGTTCCCCTTATAATCAAGGTAATACATATTGCTGAAATTAAAACATTCAAAACTATGTTCCCGCTGGCCGCCATCTTGGATGAGGTACGGACCTGCCAGATACCTTTTTTTGGAAGGGACCATCTAAGGACCATTGTGACTAAGTTTGGTTCTAATTGGACTGGTAGTTTCTGAGAAGATCTTTGAATGTCTTTGCCAAAGGGTTCTATGTTAAACTATGTTCCCCGCTGGCGGCCATCTGGGATTAGGTACAGACCTGCTGGATACCTTTTTTGGATGGAACCATCTAAGGACCATTGTGACTAAGTTTGGTTATAATTGGACTGGTAGTTTCTGAGAAGAAGATCTTTGAATGTCTCTCCTATAGGGTCCAATGCAGGTCTGTACCTAATCCAAGATGGCCCCCAGCGGGGAACATAGTTTTAACATTGGTCGCGCCCCCCCTTAGCAGAAAGTCTGGATCCGCCACTGGACCTGCCGGATACCTTTTTTGGAAGGGACCATCTAAGGACTATTGTGACCAAGTTTGGTCCCAATTGGCCCAGTAGTTTCAGAGAAGAAGATCTTTGAATGAAAAGTTCACGACGGACGGACGACGGATGCCGGACACCAAGTGATGGCAAAAGCTCACCCTGGCATAGCCAGGTGAGCTAAAAAGGGCAACAACTCCGAGATGGGTTTTCAGATTTTCTTCAAAATTGCACAGTGGATAGATCTCATCATGTTGATCATTTATACCTCATGTCAGATTTTTGATATCTGTAACAGTTTTCGAGTTATTAGCCAAAAACTGCAATTTACCCCTATGTTCTATTTTTAGCAATGGTGGCCATGTTGTTCGACAGAGGGACAAACTGAACATCAGTTTGAGAAGCCATACCCTGATGATGATTCAGGCCAAGTTTGGTTTAATTTGGCTTAGCGGTTTCAGAGGAGAAGATGTTTGAAATTGTTGAAGGATGGACGGACGACGGACGCATAGTGATGGCAGAGGAGATCTCGAATAGGATTTCCAATCAGGTCCAATGGTGAATTATGCTCCCTGCTGGCAGTCATCTGGAGGAAAAAATGGACATACTGCACACTATGATTGATTGGGTCTCCCAATTACTACTGTGACCAAGTTTGGATCTGATTGGCCAACTTCAGAGAAGAAAGAGAAGATCTTTGAATAAACTAGAGCTGTTGTAAAATGGCAGCCAGTTATACCCCTGCTCATTGTACCCTGAATAAATATGGCATGTGCAAATTTAAGTGTGTGTGAACACAATAAAGGTGTGAAAACAGTACAAGTGTGGACACAATACAAGTTTTGACACAATGATATACCTCCTTTTTTTTATCCAGAAAGTATATGATGTTGAATTATCTCAACTTCAAAATTTGAGCAGCAACCATATTACGTCATGCACATCTTCAAGGAGTATACCAGTATATTTCACATGTGTAACATTTCATTAAAATCCAAGTACTCACTGAAGCATACATAGTCACTTACATAGACATCAGTCCTTCTAATATCATTAATCTGTATGCTCTATAGTAATATATCAATACTGGTTATACATGTAATACCAGTCAAAACAATTTCTTATAACAAGCATCTATAAGATGTACTCAGATCGTAAAAATCTCATCATACTTTCCTTTAAATGAATTCAGATGCTTATGACTAGTTTAATGGGGCTTATATTATGTTTTAACCAAACACATACCCAACATTTGGCATTATTTGTCAAAGCAACTCTATTAAAAACAACAAGAGCTGTCTGCAAAGCCAGACTTATACCAAATGAAATAAAAGGGACAACAGGAAACACCTACAATGGCTGAAAATTATAATTACATGCCACAATCTGCTAGGGAAATACACAGGAAAAACACAAATAAGACAAAAGACAAATGTAAACAACTATAGGAACTCGGGACAGCCGGACTTGGTACCGGCACTAGCAAAAGCCAACGGTAGGGTTAAACCGGTTTATGGGTACCCAAATCACATCTGCATTTGAGTACTATGGCATGTCATTTTGAAATTTTGACCCTTAGCCACATGGTAATTAGTAAGTAAATCTAATAGAAATAAATCCTTTCAGGACTGAAGTTGCACACTTTATTCCAATCCAGTCATATTTACTACTTCATGTAAAGGGTAATACATCAAATATTATACAATTATGTGGATACAAAGATGATTTAACCATGATCAGGACACAAAATGAACAAGGGTTTACTATCATAAACTTCAAAGGTATTCAAAGTCAAGGTCACAGTGACCTAAATTTGGTAAAACTATACATCATCTTCCCATGATGCATCTACATACCAATTTTGATTATCCAAGATGATATGGTACAAAAGTTCTGCTCTGGACAGGAAATGGGACGGAAGCACAGATAGACAAATGGACTGACAGACAAGGTGATTCCCCCAAACTTTTGCAGAGTTGTCAAAAGTTGCTTTTTCCTGCTAAATTTTCTTTTGTCTGTGATTTATGATGCCACAGACAGACAAATAAAACAAACTGATAATTCATTGCAGTGTGATAAACAATGACAAAATGTACCAATTAAGTCTTTTTAATTATTAAATATATATCATAATATCTACAATTTCAGGGTTTTACAATATTTACATATGTTTTGACATACCACATCCATACTCTCTACACATCTGACTTAAACATAATACTGATAAAATTAAATGTACATCATATATGGTTACTTCAGACCATGTTGTACTGACTTATTATACTGGTTAAGGTTATAACCTAACACACTAGGCATTATGGTTATGACTTAGAATAGTGAAATTTCTACAGCTATTGGGGTGAAATCTTATTCTAAATTCTGAAATACTCAGTGTTTTGTATATTCATTGAACTGATGCTTACAGATGGTGTAAATTCGGTGTAAATATGAAATTATATACCTAAACAAATGACATGTAAACAAAATGTGAAATATCTTGTTTTAGGATGGTACCAGGAATATTCTGATAGCTTTTGCATTTCAAAATTAAACTTTGGATGGCAAGAAAATATAAAATGGAATGTAAGAAATTATAACAATTATAAAATAGAATATGGTTATCCTTCCATGCTTGACAACAATAGTCAGTCAAGTGGTAAATTTCTTACATACAATGTACTGTTGCAATGTCAAACAGAAACTGAAAAAAAGTCTTCAAAACATCAATATCATGACTTAAACACAAGTCAAACTGTCAACTTTGTATATCAGAAAGCAGAAAACACAACTCTACAATTTCTTGGAAAATACCAGTCTATATATTGTTATAGGATCTAGACACTGGAAAAGTTGAATACAACATTTATATTAATTGTACACCATCCTGTTGCAATTAGAACCACCATATTTCAAATTATATGGAACTTTTTCTTTTTTTTTCTTTTGGTAATTCATTTGGTAAAAGTTTTATTTTAGTCACACAACAGTAGATTGATGGAAGAAAGTAAAACATCACTAATAAAGTCTTATTTTGCTGAAATTCAAATACTGTTTAAATACTATAAAACTGACATTATTCCCATCCACACTTGACACAAGAAGAAATAAATAAAACATTATTACAAAAATAAATAATAAAAGGCAGAGATTTGGCACATGACAAAAGACAATGAAGGCACAGCAATAGAACCCAATATCACAGATATGTTAGGAATTATACACTCAACAACATGTCTGGTTTTACAATGTGTGTGAAACATGTCTATGTTGCAAATAAATCTAACACATTTAAAAATAATCTGGATAAAAACAATTTTTAATACTTTTATCTACGTGTGTAATGTGATTCTGTGAAATGTAAAATGTATCATTATCAACCTAAAAAAAACAATTAAAATATGAAATAAACATGTGAAAGGAGGGGAATACAGCACCAGATACATGTAGGAAGAGTCCACAGAATCTATATATTGTCTGGTGTTTCCATGGAAATATAAGAGCTATATTGACTTATTAGTTTATCACTACCGTAATACTAAAATGGTAGACAATATCATGGAACCAGGTAAACTAAATTCCTGAGATAATTTACAACAATATGGGATATTTTTTGTGGGGTGATTTTTTTTGCACAATCTTATAGTTTAAACAATACATGATTCAAATCTCACAAAAATTTGAAAAAGTGGTTTAGAGCTTCAACATTCTATTCATAAGTAAGGATAAATTGCCAAAATATCATAATTGCAAATGTATGAAATTTTTTTTTTTATACAGTTGAATGTTGATGGCTCATATAACAATAATTCGAATAATATGGATGCCTGCAACCCTTTTCTGGTCCCTTTATTAAAATTTAAACATAGTTCAACCTTGATAGCTTGAACACCCCTTGAACGTGGAGTCTGTTTGGTGTTCAGACCTTCATGTTAGAATGTATGTGGAAAAATTTATATTTATAATTTTTATACACAGAAGCATGTCTGTTAAAACACCCCTGTATTTCAAACTATAAAATGTTCCTTGCAGTAAGAGGGCTGAACCTTAGAGCGAAAAAAAAATATGCATAGAATGTTTCAGCATGAAATTCTTCTTCTGATATTTCAGAATTTTTAGGCTTACCTCTATTTATCACTTTTATATTTTAATCCACATTTTTATAGAAATGCCTTTGAAATGAAAAATTGAAAACCTGGTGCTGTTATTTCGGATCATAAAGTAATGAATCAACACTAACTGATATATAAATGCTTTGTTTTCTTATAAATTTACTGTCTATGATAGAAATATTACTATGAAATTAAAACTGAACAGAGACATAATAACTAGTTAATACATACAAGCAACATTAAGTTATCTTTCACCAATGAATAATAACAGATTTTCTGAATGGCAATAACAACATAAATATCATCTAGAATTTGTTTCAGCTAATATGTTTGTATAAAAACAAACAAAAATATAAAAATATCACAGTTTTACCCTATCACAGTTGTGAATATGGACAGATCTCATTGCACTGTTTTTTGTCCTCCCAAGAACAAGTCTTCAATGTGTTTAGACAATATGTCAAACTACTGTGAATTCATTTAATTTCGTGGGTACCAATTTTCATGGGTAGAGAAAAAAAGACATTTCGTGGTGTACGTAAATTCGTGGATTGCCAATTGTTCCAAAAAAAAAATTTTTTTTTAATTAAAATTCATAGAATTTAAATTCTAAAATTCATGGCTTCAGTACCTTCAGTATTGTCAAAACATCAAAATTTAGAAATGTGCCTGTAATTAAAGTGTCGCCTGTAATTGTCAATTCATAGTAATGTGTACATATTATGTAATTAGGCAATCATCTGACATAACCTTACTCTGTTCAATATTTATGAATAGACACCTGTATTGATTGCAAAATAAACATGTCCTTTTCAGTGGAATACAATTAAAATTATATAAGTGTAATTAATGATATGTTATCAAAACTAAACTGAAATGGTTTTTGTCCAAACTTCTCAACACTTCAGCGTAATTGAAAAACAAAACAGGAAGCCAGTTACCGTGAATTTGTTAACTGGGAAACACTTAAAAATAAGGCTTTTTAGTTTATTTTGCTGCTATTAAAGGTTAAGAGAATGCATATGTACCCCCTTTTGGTTATATCAGGTTGTGTTAGGCTCAGGTATAAGTGCAAGGTTTATGGCCTTCATTAAGGGCCTTCAATATGATCATTCATTAGTGTTTGAAGCTTGCTCAAGAAAATCATATTTCGTTGAGTATTTGAATTCGTGGTTTGAGGACACCCACGAAAACCACGAAAATTGATACCCCACGAATAAAAATGAATTCACAGTATGTAATTATTTGGCACACATTTTATTAAAGTTACATTTTTATACAGTTTTCTTCAACCTTGAAAAAAAAATTGTCAGGACTTATTACTACCTCTGACATTTGTCATATGTCACTTAAAGCATCTTTCAGGTAGACTAAATTCCAAATATATTGCCATAATTACCATTAACTTATTCATGGGATAAAATTACAGCAAGGACTAAGCTTACAATTAGCAAAAATTCATGACCTATGTCAAGGATGTTCAAGCTGGCTAATTTATGTCAAGGGAAACAACTGACTAAAATTATCTCCCTTTCAAAATCAATTTGACATCATTTACAAGCTCGACATATTGTCTAAACGTACTTTGCACCCAGTCATATATCAACAATATATCAGTAAGCTATGAGCAGTGTCTGTCCTGGGCCTCGCGCAAGTATGCCATGTCTAATTGGGATGGCAAGTCTATCAGTCTTGTCAGCTTATAACTGCTGCATGGTTTTCTCTTAGTTCTATTTGACGAAGTCTAAGATTATTAGAAGCTCCTCTGATGCGCTGAGACTTGGTGGACCTAAGAGATGCTTGGCTTTCTGGTACAGATTGTTGAGATCCAATACGACTAACATTACTTCCAGGGGTCGCTGATCCAGGGTGTCCTAAATCTGGTCTTTGGACTACTGGGGCAGGGGCCGAGACCACTGATAGACCCGGCGGACCATTATTGGGTGCGACTCTTGGTAGGTCTGAAAAAATATAACAAATTTACCTATAAGATTGCAGAAAATCAATTAGTTTATTAACCCTATTGCATAAGATTAAAGTTTTTTATTAGCATATCAGCATGAAATGAGAAACAAATGAAATTATCTAAGTATACATTTGTTGCATTGTGTTCATTGCATTATATTTCATCACTAATGTTATATAATTCAATAATTTAACAATAAATTAAAACACAATCTATAAAAGATTTAAGTAACTCCAAATTTATTTTCTGTACAAATTATGATAAAGTTCAATCTTTAAAAAATCTTTAAAAGCTGAAAATAACTCAAACAATGGGATAAAGCACTATATTAATACCAACAAATTGTTCCGATTTTGTATAAAACAAATTTTACATGACATAATCATATGAAATCATTTTTCTTCTGCTTACAGTAAAATAAAGTTGTAGGAATACATAGATATAAGATGGAACCCACAGAAAAGCAGTTCATTGTTCTGTCAGTAAGGAAAAACATGTATAAAATACATCTAATTGACTAAAAATATATCGTCAGCAAACATAAAATTTGGCAGATTAGGAGCATATACACACACCACCAGCAGTTAGAATATTAATATAGGTTATCGTTAGGCAGTGCAACGACAACCCACACGACCACCATGACAATAGAAATAGAGGAATGAATGTGAAATTAACCTTTGGGGATGTGTACTTACTTACGCTTGGTAACTCTGTGGGTTTGGGTGTATCATTATCTGTGGCATGCCAAGAACTAATTAGAATTTACTATATACATTCTAACTAAACTATACATAAAATACACTATTTTATTAGTGAAATGAAAAATTGGATCATCAAAACTCTATTACATAAAAATTTTTTACTGAGATTGATTCTGATCAGTTGTTACTTAAAATAAACTTTTATAAATTCTACTAATCAATAATAATAATCCATACTGATTGTATACAGTATCGTAATTGACTTTAAATCAAATGTATTTGAATAGTTATATTTCATTTCAATTATTTTTTTATTTTTATCAAGAACACATGTAAATTAATTTGGAGTTTTGTTTCATTCTGACCAAATCTTATTTTCTATTACATATGAAGAGATATATATATAATATAAATATATATATTCATATGAAGCACATATAAATTTAACACATCTAAAATACAGCCTATGACTAAAGGTTGGAATAAGTGTGGGATATGTCTAAGCATGGAATATAAAAATCATACCTAAATGATACTGCCAAAGTGGGTAGTTTGAGTTGTGTGCAATGTAACGCCAACCTAACAGTGAAATTTGTGGATTTAATTATAAAGTCACATCAAAAGAGATAAATATTACAATAACCCGATTCTTCCTTATTAAATAGTTGGCTGACAAACAGGCCCTGGCCATCCGTAAAACTGAAAATGGATAGCAGCCATTTTATAGATAAAGATGTACAACACCTACAGCAGACATACTCCTTGAAAGCAACCATTATACAGTTCTACAAAATGCCTTTACACAAATACAGTAGAACTTTGATGGCTCAAACAAATAAAGGGACTGATGAAAACAGGTTGAGTTGGAGGGATGTTCACGACATCGGGATCGAATTATGTTTTAACTGGAACAAAGGGACTGATGACAACAGTTTGAGTAGGAGGGGTGTTCACGATATCAGGATTAAATTATGTTTAAACTGGAACAAAGGGACTGATGAAAACAGTTTGAGTTGGAGGGATGTTCATGATATCGGGATCGAATTATGTTTTAACTGGAACAAAGGGACTGATGACAACAGTTTGAGTCGGAGGGGTGTTCATGATATCAGGATCAAATTATGTTTAAACTGGAACAAAGGGACTGATGAAAACAGTTTGAGTTGGAGGGGTGTTCACGATATTGGGATTGAATTATGTTTCAACTGGAACAAAGGGACTGCTGAAAACAGTTTGAGTTGGAGGGGTGTTCACGATATCAGGATCGAATTATGTTTAAACTGGAACAAAGGGACTGATGAAAACAGTTTGAGTTGGAGGGGTGTTCACGATATCGGGATCCAATTATATTAAACTGGAACAAAGGGACTGATGAAAACAGTTTGAGTTGGATGGGTGTTCATGATATCGGGATTGAATTATATTAAACTGGAACAAAGGGACTGATGACAACAGTTTGAGTTGGAGGGGTGTTCATGATATCGGGATTGAATTATATTAAACTGGAACAAAGGGACTGATGACAACAGTTTGAGTTGAAGGGGTGTTCATGATATCGGGATCGAATTATGTTTAAACTGGAACAAAGGGACTGATGAAAACAGTTTGAGTTGAAGGGGTGTTCATGATATCGGGATCAAATTATGTTTAAACTGGAACAAAGGGATAAACAGAAAGCAACGAGCCATCCATGTTGTTCAGTTCAAGTCACCAAAGTTCAACTGTATGTCCAATGTCATGATTTGAATTTTATTTCAAATTCATTAATGCAGCAAAATTTCAGCTTAAAATGTACAATATAACAAAGTACTAGTCATTTAAAACAAAACTTTTTTTCAGCAATGGAAAGGCATTTTGACATAAGAAGTGAAATTGAATTCCCCATCAAAGAAATATTTCCTATTTTTCTCTACAAGCACAAACTGTCCCAATCACCATGCCTACTTCTTCAAAAATAACAACATAAATTAATTTTCCTGGCTGCCTCTAAACAGCAAAGCACCGTAAAGGGAGATTACTTCTACTTTCTATAACGTCCAAATATAATACTACCGTTTTATATGCACCTACTGTTTCCATGGAAATATGTAAAACGACAAAAGTGTTTTATTAATCATTCAGACTATTAAAACATAAGGATGTTTTTTGTCTTAATTTCAGTGGAATGTTAGTACCATATTTTCAAGTTTGTCTAAAATAACTCATGCATGTTAATCACATGAATTACATGTACTCTTCATATTCAAGTTTATACCCAAACAACCATGCATGCTAATCCTAGTAATTATTTTGCATGTTTTTGTCCAAATGCACATGCATGTTAATCCTAGCTTGTTTCACATTCAAGTATTGTTTTAATAAATTGATCTATCAGAGGTCTACAAAAATGACAACGGATATAAGCCTCACATTTATGACAGTTCTGGAAAAACAATATAAAATGTACAACTTTCTATAAGAATGAGGACAGACTATAATCACGGTGTTTACAGGGTATTAATTTCCTAATATAGAATTTTATCAAATTTTCTGTTTGTATCACAAGTGTTTAATTTTTCAAAATATACAAGAAAATGTATTGGTCACAAATCATTCAAACTCAAAAATTTGAATTGAAAATTGAAGGGTTTGACATAGAAATGACAATACGAGGGAGTAATTTCAAGTCTTTTACTTATTTTGTTCATACTTGCACATTTTTCAAACTACTGTATTGTTCATATATATAAATAAAAAATATGGGTTCCCACTGTATTATGAGAAATAAATTATAAAACATTAATTTCTCTGGTGACCTTTCTCAAATTATCTCCCTTGCATAATTGCTTTACAGCTCTTCAGTGCATCTTTTTTAAATTAAAAATGTTTTTAAGGATAAGTCAAATAATTTAAAAAACTTTGGCATTTTCTTTAAATCTAGTTATTATTTTGTGAAATTTCTGAAGGTATGAAAAATACCTGCAGAATAATACCCTGAAGAACACCTTAATTATCAAAAGACAATACTAAATGTCTCTGATAGAACAAGCTGTCAATTAATTCTCATCATTATCAAAGACAACAAACTGAACACACATGACATACGATGAACGACAAATGGCTGATCGTACAGGATTTTCAGCAACTACAAAAAATCCTACAACTTAAAATACAACATATCATTGTCAGAGTGTATTCAAGTTCTATTGTCTTTGAACTTCCTTCAACATTACAATTACATCTATATATTTTTATCATTTTCAAATAGCCAACTCTCAGTTTAAGTTCAATAATTTTTTTTCATGCCAGGAAAGAATTAAATTCTTATAGGGACACTGTTCAGTGAAACAAGATTAAAATTCAAAACACTAAAATTCTATGTAAACATAGGACAAAGTCACTGAGAATCAACTATATATATAATTATACATTGTATAATTCTTTAAAACTTACATATACAAGAGTGTATAACACCATATTCTATGTATAAAATAGTAAAATACTAATATTTTAGCTCAGTTGAAAAGTGGGTGTTGTATTTAAAAAAAAATTGGCTAGAGATTTTTAATCCGATTTATCTAAATCTTTATCAAGTCTTTGATACAGTTTTAGTATAATTCATTTACTTATTTTTTATTAATATTTGAAATGTCTTTCAGAATGGTAAAAACATTATTTTATGAAAAACATGTGTGGACCCAAACTGATGTCTCTCCTGTCCCTGCATTGCCACTAAATCAGACTTAAATCAGAAAACTAAATATGTTCTGGCTATAGTGAATTTGAGGTTATTGACAAAAGCCATATAGTAGACTTTCATGTACTACTTAAGACCAACCTACATACCAAATATCATTGACCTACCACTTATAGTTACTGAGAAAATTATCCAATCACAAAAACTTAACACAAAATTTTACGTTGCTGCCGGCGTTGATGTCATCCTACTTTGTACGCCTATGTCTCGCTTTCCGTGCCTTTTGTCATTGGCGAGACAAAAAAACAGGGTATTTAATGTCTTGCTTACACTAAAGCAACATCCATTACCTAGTCCATATAAATTTCAAACAGAAATGACATGCTATAAAACTTTTTTTTTTTTCCCGAATTTGCTATAAATGTGAGGTGTGGAATCACAAAACCTTATATATAATTTGTGTTGTGAATCATTTGAAGTAGTGTAGTGGCAACACATCTCTTGCCATATTTCTCACCTCCATCTTTCCTTTGGCCTTGAGCACTTAAAGTTCTTTTACTGTTAGGGGTAGCTACATCTGACCTCCAATCAGTTGTATAACCATTTCTGGCTAATATTCTATTCCTTTCTGCCTCTGTGTCTAACAAATGTGATAAGTTACTACGAAACTCAGATTCTTGTATGACAAGTGCACCTGAGTTAGTTCTGTTTCCTCCTAAAGGTTTCTTTACAAACTTGTTTCTCTGGAATGATAAAAATTTCACAGTGAATGAAATTGCATGAATTCATGAAATGTAAAATTGTAACTTAAAATATGAACTATTCTGTCAAGGCACTGATGTACTTTACCACCCCCTCCCCTTTTTCATCAAGCAGGCAAGCAGATAGACTTCACCTTTTCCAATCAATGCTTTAACCATTTTTCTTTTTTTTTGTAACCCTGATATTGCAATGACCCTACTACACTTAAGTGTTTTGCCCTCTATGAGATTACACTATATAAATTTTAACAGTTTATGTTCTCTATTATGTGAAATTTGAAAATGGCAAGCATTCCTTTCAAAAGATAATGTCCTGTTAATTATGTTTAAATCAACAAGAAATATGGAGATGTTTCTTTCCAGATATTGTTATATAAACACACTGTCCTTGAATGGTGTTGGGATGGATTGACACATGAGGTAAAAAATCATCACCTGAGACAAGGTCCAGGGTGATAATTTTGTCACCAAGTTCTTTTATTACCCTAACCCCTGCTACAAGGGCAATACGTTTTTAATTATACTGAATACTGACTGATCAAAATACAGCCCCTTGACAATATAGTTCATATTATGGTCAAAATAAAGAATTCAGTTCTTATTATTCTATTATTGTCCCCTTTAGCTGTAATAAAGCCCTGTATACAGTTTGTAGTACTTTTATATTGATATGTCATTTTAATTTTACATCTGCAGACACTTATACTGAAATCAGTTTTATTGTTGACTTTCATCTGATGAAAACGACAGGAAAATAAGAATATTGAATGGAGCCGCTAGAGATGGACAGAATAATGAAGATTAGTGAAAATTAACAAATGCCTTGTGTCCAATGAAATAAACGGAAATTGAAAGAAATTTGCATAAAGTATCAGAGTCTCACATGAACCTTTATTGCTCATCTTGCTACTGGTCTAATAAGATTTCCCCCTTAGGATCCAATGCTAAACTAAGATCTGCAGTTGTGGCCAACTTTGATTTATGATCAGTACTAAAATCATAGAGTTGTTCAAAGACCATCATGATATCATACTTATTTATTATCATCTCTATATTATAATGATTTTCAATATTAGGCAAATTACAAAATTTCCCACAGGGTCTAATGTTAAGCTAAGTCCCTGATGGCAGCCATCTTGATTTTATGATCAGCCCTCTAATATTACTTTTGCTAGAGCCCCATTACCTTTCCATGCCTTGTTTATCTCGGTACGATGTGAAGAACAGCATTCAAGAATAGAAAATTTACAAGATATTCTCAAAGGGTCCAATATTCTCAGAAGGCAGTCGTCTTTGACGAGATGTGAACCTACTGGATATATAATTGTAAAATCTTGCACTATTGAATAAGGTTAACTGAAATTTTATACCAGTATTTCAATAATTTCAGTTGTTTATACATACCTGATATGATGGCACCGTCTTCTCATTCAGGTTACTAAGACTACCAGACTTTCCTTGCCATGTGGTATTCCTCCCAGAACTGTAGTTCGGCTGATTGATAGATGAGATAGAATTATTTGTATGAACATTAGATTTGAGGGAATGTATTGAGTTGGAATGTGCAGATGACAAAGAATGATCATGATGAAGGTGGTTGTGTTGATGATTCCTGCGTGTTAGCTCTGCCTCACGATCACTCTGAAAACAAAACACAAAACCACTACCAGTAATGTTAACTACATATACCGCCAACCATATATATAAGCAGCTATTGCTAATGTGCTGATAAAGTTATGCATAAAAAAAAAACTTTCCAAAAATCTAAATGTTATTTAAAACCTCAAGCTTAAAGTCCAGAACAAACATTCAACACTCAAAATCTATCTCTTTTTTAAATAGTTATTAAAACCTATTTCAAACTTTCATTAAAACTTACATTTTTGCGTCTGACAAATGGAAATTGTAAAAAAAATATACAAATTCAATGCCACAAAGTACAAGCTTTGTTAGAGGTAGGTTATTAAGACACTAAAACAAGAAATTACTATTTTTAATCTTCTATTTAGTTCCTTTCGTCATGCGGTAAATCTAAAAATCATGCAATAAAATGTTATGATTTAACATCAAACAATTTTGTTTTTCACAAAAAAAGTTTTTAGAAAAACACACTTAAAAACTAAATTAATAATACCCTATTGAAATAATTGTGCAAAGTTCTTGACAAGGAAAAACAATTCATCATATAAAAAGTAAATTTTGTTAAAAAATGACAAAAATTACACAACACATAAGTGTGCTAAAGAAATACACACATAAGGAATACCACCATGCACCTGTCACCAAGATCATTCTTTTATTGACAATTCTACTAGTACATTATATCATAAGTACAAGTAATTAATGTACTTCTAGAAAAGTCACATTATCATCTACCCTATAACACATCAGAACGAAGCTACCTTCTACCCTTATATACAACACAGAAAAGTGACCGAATACCTAACAATAGGACAGACCTGTACATAGTTCAATTTATTAAGCAAACCATACTATTGTTATAAATGCATTGTTAAGCAAGCTGTGCAAAGATAAGCAAGAACTGCAGGACTGTTGCTGTTTTCAAAATGCACTTGTCAAAATGATGGATTTTTTTCTCATAAAGAAACAAAAACTTACTAGTTTGTTTCTTATATATATACATATATGTGTTAAATTTGCAAAACAACATGGATTATACATTGATTTTTAGTTGTATAAAACCTGCATATAAACAATTGTACAGTGTAAGAAACTCACTGGAAAATAAAAACATTGGTCAAACACAATAGGACCTGTTTTTAATTGCTATAGTGGTAAAAATTGTATCTACTAGGCTTGTCAAATAATTATTGGAATAGTATTTGATTGAGTTGAAATGATTTATCAAAACTAAAGATGAAAGACAAGGCAATTTTTTCCTAGTTTCAATAGAAAAGTTAAAATAGCAGAACACATTTCCTTGTTTGTTTGTATTTTTTGTTTTTCTTTTGTTTTGTTATTTTTATTTGCAATTTTTTGTTAGTTTTGTATATCACCCTGTCCTTACAATCTGACCCCAAAAAATAACTTCACCTAAATCGGATTTTTTGTTGTCCTGTTTTCAAGCATTTTATTTATTTTGATCCTAACATAAAGCATTTACAAGAAGTCTGTACTAAATATAAAAACAAAATTTCCTGTGTAATATTGATAGACTAAATTTAGCAACAAGAGTAAGAAAATAAGTCCTAGCTTAGCTGGTGATATTTATTACACAGATATAGAAAATTGTAAATGGTAAAAACATTGATTATGCATACTACCACAGGTTAAGTAGTTATA
Source organism: Modiolus philippinarum (assembly GCA_002080025.1). Taxonomy (NCBI): domain Eukaryota; kingdom Metazoa; phylum Mollusca; class Bivalvia; order Mytilida; family Modiolidae; genus Modiolus; species Modiolus philippinarum. The sequence continues at coordinate 54,755 of MJUU01044780.1, forward strand.
AACAAAAGGATTATGGGTTAAATCAAAACAAGCATTTGATTTAAGGTGTGATAATTCAAATTTTGAGCCAATCAACACATATTGCATTAATGATAATCCACATCAACTCAGCCAATCACAACACTGGTTACAAACCTCCAAATCAAACAGCTCTTCATTTTCAATATCATCTTGCGTAAAGGGCTGATGTGTTAAAACTACTTTTCTATCATTGGTGCTATAAGACAGACGCACCTGTGGAAACTGTCTGTTAGGGTCCTCTCTGGTGTGAAAGAACACACCACTATCATAATTTGTAGCACATCGATTGTGACCAGATCTACCCATGTTCTTTTCAGCCTTAGACCCACTGTTTTCATTGGCTAGAGCATGGTTATGTCCAAAGTAACGATCCAATAGCTTTTTGTAATACTGACGATCTTTTATTCTGATTGGGGCTTGTCGTCCGGCAAGGCACGACTCATTTTGTCGATTGGCACAGAGCCATCTGTGGTTTTCCTGTGCAAGTGCAGAGAGAAAGCTAATAAAGATGTGATTCATGCAAGCGTGACCATACATATCTAATATCTACACTGAGTTGCATATACAATTTTTCCTCATTATTTTTCAGAAAGCATTGGCATATATTGCTTTCTCTTAAATAAAAATTACACAGTCAAATATTAAACTATATTATAATTCAAATAGCCCATCAAATTTTTATCCATATTTTCCTTGTACAGGCATATAGAAGATAATTCTAAAAGTTAAGTTTATATATTTTTTACATTCCTCAAGTTAATATAAACTAACTGACTCCCAAAGTATCAGTGTGTATATTAGATATGAAATGATGGAAGAAAGTTGTCTGTATATAATATACCATCTTCAATGATGGCAAATCTGTATTTATGTACAAATTTCAATTACATACAGGAAATTTCCCCATTCATGTAAATTAAAAACATTTACATCTAATCTTCATGTAAACATTTTTAAATACAAGGAAGTTAATGTGCAAATATGACTAAGTGCATAAATCTAATGCATGTACAATTAAACTTTCTATTCCAAAATCTGAAGATACTACAAGTATAAAACTAAATGTTTAGATCTAAATTATGTTGAGCATTTTTTTACATCACTACATTCTTGCCTAATGAATTTTATAAGACATTTACAAATTACATTTAAAAGATAATAAAATCATGCCTTCAAATGTGTGTGCAAATGATTACTTCCGCTACTAACATGCAAGTACTGAAATTTTACAGCTTGCTCGAACAAGTGACCTCCCCTGTTTTGTGCAAGCGTCTAAATGACGGTGAATCAACATCTAATAGCCACCTTACCTTTAAAAATGACATCAGACTCATTTCACAGCCGTAAGGAGGCTAAATTGAAATGTAATGAATTCAAAAGATGAAGATTTTTTCTAAAATTTTAAAATGTACATTTTGAATTGTGATGTTAAAAAGGTGCCTTAAATGGGAGATCAGTTAGTAACGAGAATTAAACATATAAAAATGTTTAGTAACTAAAGGAAACAACTAATTTAGTAATCAAAATAACAAAATAGACATCACATGTTAAAACGTTTAAAAGAATTCAAATTAAAGTTAAAAGGAGAACTGGACTACAATTTGATCAAGATGAACTCTCAGTTGTAGAATCAACAAACTGTTTTGGTTTGCCATTTTTTTAAACCTAAAAATACTAAAGGATGGAAACAACATCAAATAGTTTACCTGTGTCTGGGGTCTAGAATTTTTTGTACTGGTCACCTGTTAAATATTATCTATCTAAAATCATCTGACATAATCATGAAAACAAAGATGTCTGACTTCTAGACACAACATGTATTCTGGGATAATACAAGGAACATGCATAATATCTGATATAATTCTGACGTAAAAGCTGTATACATGCAATAACTTGATATTTATGTCTATGATAAATGGATATTTTTCCTTACAGTAAAGAATTACCCTAAATGTGATATACATATAATGAAATTGTTGCACGATATGTATAAATCTTATGATGCAAAAATGATTTGTCCAAGACTGTTTGTGGCACTATGAAATGTTTTAAATAGTTCTGTCCAAAAAGCGAATAATTCTATCATATCCTCTATCCAAAAAGCATTTTATCTCTCTGGCAAGTTTTCCACTATAAATTTAGCTAAATGTTTATTCTACCTACCAGTGGTGGGGGTAAAGGTCGTGATTCCGTCTTCATCACTCCCATAGTTCCTGGTGTACAATGGAGGAGACGATAAACATGTTCCACTATACCCAGACCTCGGACAAGATTATCTCTCTGCAATAATCCACTAATTCGCTCCAATTCTTCCTCTTCCAAGATGTCCATAGGTTTACTTGTATCTAATGGTTCATCATATAATCTTCTCTCTGATTCACTACCCAAAGTCTGTTTCACATAAATAAGTCTATGTTACTACAAAACTCAATATCAAAAGTCTGTTTCACATAAATAAATCTATGTTACTACAAAAATTCACCATCCAAAGTCTGTTTTACATAAATAATTCTATGTTGCTACAAAAAAATCACTACCAATAGTCTGTTTCACATAAATAATTCTATGTTGCTACAAAAATTCACTACCCAAAGTCTGTTACACATTAATAAATGTATGTTACTACAAAATTTCACTACCAAAATTCTGTATGGCATACATTAATTTATGTTACTACAAAAATTTTGTTTGCCATTTGCTGTGTAATATCTTGACTAATTTGTAAAATAACCTCATCCCTTTATCCCAACTTTATCTACAGAGAGCATAATAAAATCTAGTCAGTTACCATAGGAAATTATATGAGAGATAATTTGAAGAAAATTTGTATCAGTGTACACCTGTCTTTTGTAATAGACAACTAAATCCTTTCCCTTGATATTTCACTTCTTCAACAGAAGCAAAGAAGAGTAAATATCAATAAGATTATCATTTCTTACTTTCTTTTTAAAAACCTAATTAAAAAATTTTACATTTTGTATAAGCCATTATTATTGTTTAGATCAGATATGTTTAATATTTGAATAATTACCTCAGAACTATTTCTGGAACTCGACAATCTCCGTGAAGGCATTGTGGTTCTTTTTAGTGACCGTCTTCTCCTACTGTTAGGACTCTCAGGTCTCAACATAGACTGACTCTTCTTTCCCTTTAACATAGATTCTAATTTCTCTTTCTTTCTTGCTATTTCATCACGTTGCTGCCTATTAATGATATAAAAGGCATATATTGACATTTTTGTCAGGTTATGTACAAGAATAAAAGGCGATATGGAAAAATATAGAGAAAGAGGTCATCCAACCAATAAGTTATTTAAATTTTCATTGGCTTACATGTATTTTTCTCCTGTGTAGATTGTAACTAACTGACAAAATGTACATGTATGTTTTCGATTCAGAAAAGTTTAAGTAAATTTTGAATTAATAATAGAATTGTGGTCTATTTTCTTGTGTTTGTGTATATTTGCTACAATCATATAGCATATATGTACATGTATTGTAGCAACCCACCAAAAACTTTTTCCAATCTATGTTGTAGTTCAGCAATACCAGTTGGTCAAAAAAATAATAGGTACAGCTTACTCAAATTGTCAAATTGGTTACACAATAGGAACTAGTAGACCGGTAAGGTCATACACAATGGACTATAACAATTATCTGTTTTTTGAAGTGAGGTTACAGAAATGCCTTACCTTGCCATCTCACTCCTTGCTTTAAAAGCTGCAGTTTCTTGGAACAATGTCCCACTACTATGGAAGAATTTATCATACTTTTCATACCCAGGTAATGGATAAATCCTCCTAAAGTTACCCATATGATTGTTTTCATATCTCTCTACATATTCCTGATATTGTGCCTGTGCTAATTCTAACTCCTCTCTGTAAATATATTGATATAATTCCAAAATAAGTTCTGCTGATGTTACTTTATAAGAATTATTTCAATCTGATGCAAAGCAAAGCTGGGCTTATATATTTTGTTTTGATTTATTTGATAAAATTGTTGGTATCTCTTATTGTCCCATCCAGTCTTATAAAATGCTTGATTAACTTGTTTTGGTCCTGATATAGTTTAAAACTGCTCATTGGATGTAAAACTTATCAATTAGTCAGCCATTTGAATATAGAATCAGATTCTTTTTTTTTCACAATATAATTGTTATAGCATTTTTCAATTGTTTCACAATGCCGCAAGTACATTTTATGTATGTCTGGCAGTGTAGGATAACAGTTTCATGTAACATTGTGCTGTTTGTTAAAGACTGTTAAGTATCATGATCTTGAGCTTCAAGGACTTATTGCTACATGTTTTATCAGTAGTTTCATGAACAAAACTTTACGTAATGGGAATTTAATACAAGGACTGTTTGTCCAAGGAGAACCAACCTCATAATGAAGGCCTTTATTTCAATGTCCATAAAATTAGATGTAACAATCAACTTTTTTTTTCTATTACATAAAACATGGGAAAGATATAATGTCTACATTCTATTATCAACCCAAGGTCAAAATTGTCTTTTACAAACCTTGTGCAGTGATTGTCAATTATTGTTCCAAACCAGCGGTAAATTTTATGAAAACATATTGTTTTACATAATAAATACTTATATGTCATTTTATTTCTACAAAATAAAGGTTTCTGGTTCCCTTTCCTATTATTGGTTCCAGCTAACATCACACAATCAGAATAAGTACAATTCATAATAGTGGATTCAATATTGATTAGTAACACTTACTTTGATTCTTTCTTTGTCCCCCGTCCCATTAATCTGTCTTTTATTCTTCTTTTCTCCTCTTCTATGCACTTTCTTCTATCACAAGCACCAAAATTGACTAAATTTAAAGTGTCCATAACTAAAGCACCTTTAATTTCTCTATCCAGTTCTGAATCTGTATTAAAACTGGGTGAGTGATTGACCTACAAAACAAACCAGATGATACACTTATCATTATCCTTTCGAGGTCTGTGTGGTTTATAACATGTTCTGAAACTAAGATTGTTTAACTGTATATTCTGATTTCTCTTAAACTAGTAAGGATATAGCAGATCTGTTACTAAATCATTCTGATACACCTTGGTTAAAGTAATGATTTTTTTTGTAAACACATATACAGCAAGTTCATAAATTTGTTTCCCTTTTTATAATTTACACAACTGAATAAATTAACTGCATATAATGGCTTTATAAAGGTAATGCTCACAAGCAAAATTGGAAATGACACAGCCTGAGTGAATGTATTTAGGCAATGTAACATATATTAAATCAATAGAATATCTTTACTTCCAGTTTTATTCACAAATATCTATTTCATGACATAATATTACAAGTAAATCAAATAATGCCATACCTCTAAAACTTGAGGTCTTAGTTTCCTGTCCAGCAGTATGTCAAATCCTAAGATTTCAAAACATGCGCTGCCTTTTACATGATTTGGAAAGCACGTGCGGTAGTTGTGTTTGAGTATAGAATGAGCAGAAATTAAAGTTTTTATCACAACATCGTCAATTTCTGTCCACATCTTATCCATATCATATCCTTTATCCTTAAGATATCTATTTATAGTACTTATCCTCCTAAAATGTACAGATACATGTAAATCAATTATTAACTGATGTTTAGTTGAGAAATTCACGCAAAATTGGCTCTGTGAAATTACATGTACTTATGGATTTAATACTTAGAATTCCAGCTTTATGTAAATTCAGTTACAGGCTAAAGAAGAAATAACTGTACCGTAGGAAAGCACTTCATGAAATTTAATCGGTTATATGGTGTAATGCAGCCTTATACTAATGAAACACATAGAAAAAGAAAGTGTATTTGTCCATACCCCATCCAATACTTCTAGGACAGTCTGTTTCTCTTACTTTGTGAACAAAAGTAAACTTCTTGCACAGAACAAAAGTTTTCTGTACTTTTTACATCTAACTTTCCTGGATAGTACTAGATTTATTATTGACTATAACATAGTCTGTTTTTGAGTTGTGCTGTCTTATTATTATTTTTTTTTTTATTATTTTCAGTGTCTATGTACCAGTAATATGAAATATGTATATGATTTACATGAAAATACATTTAGGCAATGATGCAGATGGTCCATTTTTGTCATACAAACCTTTTACTTCCTGCTTCATCATCTCTGATAAAGTCTTCACTGTGTTTATTTATGGCATAATTTGTTAAATGCATGAAAACATTGTCCTGAAAAAGACATACGTCAGTAATATACTATGTAAATTACATCAGTCTACAGTGTGATTCTGTATTAGATGTAATTAGTAATATTTTGGATTTTGCAGTAAAATAATTGTGTTGCTTTATTGGTATAAACTAGTGATGCTATGTTTGTTGAGCATGGAAAGTGTTTTACATAAAATACTATTAAAACAATCCTCAAAACATTACTTAATATCTAGTGTACATATATATATCATTATCTAACAAACAGCAATAATACTTGAATTTATGGTCCATCTAGGTGATAATCACACACAGACTACTCCTTTTAAAAAATTACATATCTTAATTTATAATCTTGATGTAAAAATAAATTCATGAATTGTTTTTCAAACATCTAGTTTTATTCTGTTTGTAAATTCTACCAAATACAATGCATTCTCATACTCATGGAACTTTGAAAACAATACCATAGTTTTATAATAAGTAATGCTTGAAAAGTAGACATTCTAACAACAATGATCCACTAATTCAAATTTGATTTTCTGAAATTATATATCTGTACTTTGACTTTAAACACCCCTATAACTTTTCACTATTTGAGCAGTTCCTTGGATATTTAAAAAAAATCAATATTTTTACATATTTCCTTTTTACTACATATAAAGTTCTCCCTAATTTATTCTGTCCCTCTTTAATTGCTGTCCCTCACTTATCACCACCCATTTTCAAGGTCAAATTTACAAAAAGTCCCATAGTTAATATGTGATTTATTCCCACCCTCACTTATCGCCAAAATTTTCTCCAGTCCAAAAGGTGGCAATATAACTAGAGTCACTGTATTTTACAGTGTTTTCAAGCCTTATTATATGTATTACTTACAATATTATTATGGTTTGGTTCCACATATTTGTTGGTAGCAAACCTTGCTAATCCATCTTTGAAGAGGAAAATTCTGAATGGATCACATGAGGTCACTAACACATAAAGTCTCAAGTCAAACTTAAAATTGTCTATCAAGAAAGGCTGGAAAATAAAGAAACTGTATTCATTACACATGCTATAACACATAAAGTCTCAAATAAACTTAATATTGTCAATCAGAAAAGGCTGAAAATAAAGAGGCACTGAATTCATTATAAGTGCTATAACACATTAAGTCTCAAGTCAAACTCTAAAACTTTCTATCTAGAAAGGCAGGAAAATAAAGAGGAAACTGTATTAATTTACAGCTTTATACCAGACAAATTCATCAATTTACCCATACTTCATGTGAAACAACCCACAATTCTAACTTTTTTTTGCATCCATCTGTCACCTGCATGGGGGTTTGGAATATTGTACTCAAAAAAGATCTACACTTAAGATGCTTGTAAGTTCTCAGCATTGAACATTACACATGGTCATTAGAAGCCATTTTGAGATGTGTCATCAGTGCAGACAAAATCAAAATACATTAGTACCTTAACCAAAGGGTGAATATAAAAATTGTCATCAACAGAATTTTGGATAACTATGTCTTGTGAGACAAAAATGCAACTTGTGGATACAATTATTGGACCTGGAAGTTTTAAAATCAATTGAAACTTACAGGCCTGACTAAATATAAAATTTCTAGGTGCACTGGTTGATACAAAATATAATTTTATAATGAATTTAGCCTGATGCAAACTTAATCTAGGAAACATCCAGATGCATCAGAATCTTACCTTTGGCATATACTGTTGACAAATCATATGTTCATGAGGTTTTATTTCTTTAGGATTTTTTGTCACCCAGATTCCCTTTCCTTGGCACCCAGTCTCAGGTTTTAATATGTATGTCTTGTTTTTCTTTTGTCTTGTGTATGCCTGGAAATCTCCATAGCTGAAATATTAAAGAAAAAATATGTTAAGTGTTTATCATTTCATTAAATATTCACTTTCAATCATGCATATTTTTGCTTGTATTTTTTTCATAGTCGGACATTCACATTTACAAAATATAGAAGTTCAATGCAAAGGAAACTTATTCAAATTACATTGAATAATATGCATGTGTATGTATTCCACACATTTACACAGTCATTATTACATGGATTAAAAGAAACAAAATACAAAATATATTACTTACTCAGCAGGAAGGCACCAAGTTTTTGGGAAAATGTTATATTCTTTAGGATACATCTTTAACATTCTGTTTAGGTTTCTAGCTAACATGTCTTTCCGACAAATCTCACTCATGCCAGGGAAGTGGTTTATTTTCTGAAAAAAAAAAGAAACAAAATTTCAAATGAATGTATTATTAAGGTGTCTGCAGGGTATTAGTTTCCTATTATAGAATTTTGCGAAATTTTCTGTGTAGAAACATAATTGTACTATTGTTTAAAATATAAAATTGGGGGTCACCGTGCATTAAAGCACAAAAACTGAAATTGAAAATTTCAGGATTTTACATAGAAATGATAGGGAAAATGATTATATGAGAAGATGCTTGAAAACTCTATTATAGATTTTGTTCATACTTTGCATGTGTTTTGAAATCATTATAAAGTTTACATATGCAAAATAAAAATTAGGGGTCACTGTTGAAATAAGAGAGAGAAATTGTGAAATGTTAATTTCTCTAGTGATTTCTATGTTAAACTATTTTATCAAATTATCTCCCTTGCTTAATTTCTGTGTTCTGTAAATCCAGCAACAGATTTAAAGCTCCTGTGTTTTAGTTCATGTTTTTGTAATAATAATGTTGTAAAAGTGATAAAGAAATAAGAATTTTAAATAATTTGGAACTTTCTTTACATTTTAAATATCTATTTTGTTGAATTTCTTAATGAATGAAACCTAAATCAACAAGTATTGGACAAAAATGGCAGAATAATACCACTGAGACACCTTAAAGTAAACAAATTCAAATTTATTTTCAAACAGTGATGACTTAATGCAACAACTAATTCAGATAGTGGAATCTTGATATGACAAGACAAAGGGACTTCACATTATCGGTAATGTTTGACAAAAAAGATATTTAACTTAAATTACTATTTAATAATTTTATACTCTGTTAAATTTTTATGGTGGTATTATGGTATGGCAGAGTCCTCTTGTGGAAAGATCATTGTGAAATTTTAGATCATTGTGAAATTTTAGACGATTTTATCTCGGGTTTGGATATTGATATAAAGGATGGTAAGCAAAAGACATAAATGAATATAAGCTCAACATTTTATTCCTAAATTGTTCTTAAATGACCTTACATGGTTTTACAGCAATCCCTTTTCAATTGTGGATGATACTTAAATTTTGACACAAAAATATAGAACATTTATAACTGTGTACAGGTGGCATAGGATAAAATGTTATATGTAACTGTTAAGGAATTTGGTTTCAATGGGTGATGGGTAATGGAATGCACCTATGATATTTTGTCCAGTTTGGTGTTGCCACTGCACTATCAGATTTTTTGTGATATGATGATACCAGGAAAATTCATGCTCAAGGAACAACAAGTCAAATGGCCATTTTTTTCACAAACTACCTGATAGTGCAATATCGACGTCAGTCAGAAAAATCATGAAGGTAAATTTCCCTTATTGTGTGAGTATCTAACTGAAAGTAGTATAAAATACACATGTCCAGAACTCTACTGACAATTCTTATAAGTAGCTGTAATTCTTTTTGTATTCATATGAATTGTATAACAACAAATGGCATTTAATACGACCTAATACAATAGTTATATTTTGACTTTTTCCTGTAGTTATTTATAAAGTAATCTGTAATTATATCAATTAATGCTTTAATAACTATTAAAAAAATGATTTAGTTTAACAGCCAATACAGCCCTAAAGGGAAAATAACACTTGAAATAAGTAATTAAATACTAATTTTATAATCCATCAACTTATTACATGTAAAATATTACAAAACGTAGATTTTAACTTTGGAATGCCAACAAACTATGAATTTTCATTTTACACATTTCAGGTTCAATAATAGTTTCAAGTTTTCATGCTTGAAAGGTACAATTTGCTGAAAGGAGTTGTTTCTAGTTTCCTGGGGAACAGAAATTGGTGGAGAACATTTTCTATTCATACACAGCTAAATAAAGCACCCAATTGGATTGTACAATTTGACAGTGGTTGAATTCACTAGGTATACAAACATGAACATAGAAAGAAATCTTTCATACAAATATGTGAATCAGCTATTTAGAACATTTATTATACACCTATTTACTGGCTATGAGGACAGTAGCAAGTTTATGGTTTCCCAAGACTCAACTATTTCCCAACGCGAAGCGGAGGGAAATAGTTGGTGTCGAGGGAAACCATAAACTTGCTATTGTTCGAATAGCCAGTAAATAAGTGTTTTATTGTACCGAAATCGAACATCAAAGGTTTCAATGTGACGTCATCTGTAAATAGTTCATCGTCCTATTTAATGACCAGTAAATAGTTGACCATCCTATCTAATGACCAGTAAATAGTTCACCCTCCTATTTAATGACCAGTAAATAGTTCGTCACCAGTCAATAGTCATTGAAACTATAGACCGGTAAATAGTTTGTTTGTTACAAATGTGAAAAAAATAGTTAATTTATCAAATAAACAATTTATGTAGAAAATACATACTGAGGTATAATAATATCTATTATTTATCAATTTGATGTATACAGGTTGTACAGATTTTAAAACTATATTTGGCCTTAGCTTGCCATCCCTTTTTTCAAAAGCCATAATGTTCTACATTTTTATAGGTCTGTTATCATTCTGATTTTTTTTTATTGATCAAGATATTTTTCTGCAAGCAGAGGTTGACACTAACTTTACCACAATGGTGGTCAAGATGCTCAAATTCACTAGTCCTACAGTAATTTACTAGCTAGAATGTTTTGTGAAATTTTTCATTATTTTTCAAATGTTGTTAAGACTTAAGTACTTAACAAACTTTAGTGGTCCTTCCTAAAATGTACAAGCCTTGGGATACAGGACTAGTGTTTATGTCAAAACCTGGAAAGGACACACACTCTGTGGTATAATATTATTTGTAATAGATCCTACACAAAGTTTTTGGTGTTACCAAGAGCTGAAACTCACATTTACATAGGGATCATAAGAACTTCTAGTACAGCATAGGTTGAAGACTAATTAGCAAGGTTTCCCAATGGTTTTGGTTTTTTGGATGTTATTATTTTTTCTATGTATCAGTGATATAGAGAATACTCCATATATTTTGAAATTTTTATCTCTGATTATATAATATTCTGTACATTAAATGTAAACATATAAACAAAATGACATGTACCTGATATTTTTTCATTTCCATAACTCGTTCCAGAGCCACAGAATAATCCGTCCAGTATAATGTCCAGTCATCATCATCTGATACTTCCTTAAAACCAAACCTCTTTGACATCTTCCGAACTAAAATGTATATCAACATACTGTAATTATCATAAATATACATGTACTTAGTTTTTCAACAATAGGGTCTGTAAATCTCAATCAATTTTGAAAATTCTGAGTTTAAAAATTGTACCCGGAAGTTGCATCTTACATAAAAGTATATGATGTCTCAAACAAATAAATTGAAAACAAATAAATTGAACATCATAATCCTGATCGGACGTAATATTTTGGCAGGAAAGGTTAATGAAATGCAACTTTTATCATGAATTTTTTGTGTCACCTGATGAGACTTACAGACCCAATTTAGATTATAACAAAATATTGTACTGATATTGGTACTTTATTATCTATATTCCCATTCATCATATTTGTATATTTCAGACTGAACTTTAGAAGATTATACACAAATTATACAACAAGAATGCATTTATACAAATCATACATCAAGGTTATCAAAATCTATTTTTATTTCACTATCAATGGTAAGATTATTAGTATCTTGTTTATTTTTCACAGAGAATCTTCCATTTTATTACATCTGAGAACTGAGAACTATTTTTTTTACTTTATAATAGATATACAACAATCATCAACACTTAACAATATAATGTATGTAAATTCATTTGGACTAATTGGTACAAATTTATAATCTTTTTAAGTTGTTTGTCAGCAGTATTTAATGTTCTGAATTTTTATTGCCTTGGAGAAATACCACTACCGGTACATGTTTTTCAGTCTGTGCCTTTAGCCACTAGCCCTACGCCCAAGACAAGTAAAATCAGTCTCAGGCTAGTCAAAATTACAAGTCACTAGCCCTGTGGGCTAGTTAAAATTCTACCTTTTGAACATAGAATCTTCTATTCAGGCTAGTAAAATTGAATACGGGCTAGTATTAAATGACCTTACTAACCCCTCTGGGCTAGTAAATCAAAAAGTTTTTGGCACAGACTGTTTTCACTGAATGTCTCTTTCCCGAGTTACCTTTGAATTCTACCATCTAACCAACATTTACTACAAAAACAGGATATGTCTCGCCCCCCCTTGCATTGCCTTAATTTGCACATTGATCTACTGCAGCAGGAATAAAAATAAAATATAATCTTTAACTGTGTTTACAATTTCCTTGGAAAAAAATGATGCGATCACTCATGCATGACTAAGGAGGCAGGGCCACCATCTGGGCATGGAATCGGTATGTACTGCCCAAAATGCAACTGCATGTCACATATCAAGTGCTTAGGACTACTGGTATAGGCTATACAAACTGCTTGCTAAAAACTTAAAGTGATCGTTCATGCATGACTAAGGGGCCAGGACCACCATCTGGGCATGGAATCGGTATGTACTCCCCAAGACGCAACTGCATGTCAAATATCAAGTGCCTAGGACTACTGGTTTAAGCTGTACAAACTGCATGCTAAAAACTTAGTGTGATCGTTCATGCCTGACTAAGGGGCCAAGGCCATAATCTAAGTAGGGATTTGAGTTGTACCCATAATAATGCAACTGCACAACAAATACTATGGAACTACAACTAACATAAGCTTGTTAATTCACAATAGTTTGCAATTGTTGACCGCCGCCGCCGGAAACGCTATCCCTAAGTCTCACTTCCGCGACTTTTTCGTCGCGGGCGAGACAAGAATGCATTCCTACTACAATATTTCTTAAGAAAAAAAAAACACTTACCCACTTCATACTTGCAGTTCGACAGACATATATAGTAAATTCTGTAATGATAAAAAATGTCATTTTCTTAATTATATATATATTATAGTAATGGTAACTGGTAAGTTTCTTTTTACATTTGGTAGTCAAAAAAATTTAGGTTTAAGTTTACTTAGAACAAGTATGGTCAAACATTTAGGGCTTGAACACCTAATGGACTTACGAAACTGTTTGAGCTAGAATGGTGTTAAAGCTATCAAGGTAGAATTACTTGTTTGTTGTAACTTAAGCAATGAAGCTTCAAAAAGGGTTCCAGAGATCCATGGTATTCCAGCCATTACAGTTCATACAATCAAAGTCAAACTGTAGGTACAATTTTACTTATTATAATTCTACATAAGTAGGATATTTTGCAAGTTAAAATCATTTCTGCCTGATATTTAATTGAATTTGTAATACTGAATCTTTATACTGAATTTAAATATGTATATGTTGTACTACCAGACAAATGAAACATATTCTTCGATATGTTTTTACCAGATTGCATATCAAAAACCAATCAAAATATCAATAAGATAGTCCATGCACATATTATGCTTACAAAGCTTATTACTAATATGAATTTATTTATTGTAAAAGTAACAATAAAACATATGACAAGTTTTTCTGGATAATTTCTTTAAATTTAATATTATTTAAGACTAATAATCATGAATTTTATATGCATTGCATCAAACTGCATTGTAATATACAACTGCTCTCCAAAGCTTGAGTGATCATACTAAATACCCATATAAGCAGATCCTGAATTTTTCTAGATTTTATAATAATAAATATTTACATGTAAAATGTATTGTTAATTAAAGCCTGAATGGGTGGTGCTATACTATAACACTTCATGCAAATATGTCGAGATGTTTTCTTGATAATGGTATTGAAAGTTTCTATTGTTGTGTCAGAAATATCTCTTTAAGTCAATCTCTCAATATGATCTCTATTATATTTTGCACTAAATAAACGGACAAAGTGAAGATCTTTGAATGTGTTTCCCATAGGGTCCAATGTTGCAAGTTTAAACTATTTCCCTGTTTGTGACGAATTTGGATGGATGAGAATGGCACAAAAGTAACAATTATAAGAAAAAAAAGGAAATGGGGTAAATGTCAAGGAGACAACATCCCATATCCAGGTTAAAACGACCCAAAACAAAGCATCTAGGGGTCACCGTATTATATATCTAGTCAGCACATCCATGCTTAGTTTGGTTTAAATCTATTCACGACTTCCCTAAAAGAATTTTTTTTATGCATTTCCTATGTATAGGGTCCAATGTTGACTTGCGGCTATCTTTGAGTTTGAGGATGGATTGCCCCTAAAGTAACAGCACTTGGTCAATACTTCATAACTATCATTCAAGCATCTTTACCATGAGTTCAATGTTATACTAAGTTATCGCTGGTGGCCATTTTGGTTCAAAACTTAGCACTAAAATAAACACTTGGTCAGCACCACATAAGTAATATTCATGTCAAGTAATGGTTGCAATAAATACAGTGCTGCTTTAGAAAATATTTGCATGCATTTCCCGTTAAACTAGGTTCCTCAGTGGTGGCCATTTTGGATGAGAACTCTGCACCAATTCACAACACACACAGTCAGTACCTCATAAGTATCACTGTCATTTTAAGATTGGTTAAAACCGTTTAAACAAATCAATAGAAGAAGATCTTTGTATGCCCTGAAACCTGCAGGGTAGTATTTGAGAACTTTTCTATACAATTAACCAGACTTTAATGATGATATTTATTTTGTTTCCATTGTATATGTTGTGTATTGCCTTAAAATAAACTACTTGTCACCATTTTAATGATCACAATGTTTTACAATGTTTTTTATATTGACTATGACAAGTTAATAACACTTGATAACAATGTTACACTGTGACAATGGTGACAATGGCCGTATTGATCCCGTTACAAACAACAAATGTCCATTATATACCCTACTATTTAAATGACTATCAATATCATGATTCTTTTGAACTTTAACAATAGCATATAATACCATACAAATTAAACATGGACCTGCATACATGTAATTGCATTAATTGCTAATAGATATTTGTAAATTTACTTTCAGCAAATTTGAAGGAATACATTTCAGTTCAATCATCAAAGACGACCACATAAAATTAATGACACATACTTTATCCTGCTTTAAACAGATTAAAAGAATGCTTGAAAGGGTTCATTGTCGTTACACTGTTGCTAAGTATATTAAACCAATCTATTTCTATAAAGAATTATGTCAGGTTACTTGTTAATATTACTTTCATATATGAAAAACTTATTCATATTTGTTATTATATTATAAAACAGCTTGTCCTTGTAAAAATATAAAACATTTTAATTTGAAGTCTTTGGCTTGTTAGGATGGGACTTTTTCCTTTTACAACATTTAAATCGATTTTTATCATTGTTTATGCCAATGATATAAGAAACTTGATATACATTTGGTATTTTTTGTACCCAGGGGTCATATGGGGACAAATATAGCTATGGATATTTAAGCCATGGTATTCAAGTTTCTTTAGAAGTGCATTAGAAAACTTACATTTCATGCAAACATGTAATAAGTGTATAAAAACTTTACATGATTGTGTTTTTGCACATATTTTTGCACATATCAACTTCGTGCTCCTAACCATTTTTAGCTCTGTACCTGGCCCAATATCTCTTTTATTGATAATTATTTTCATTATATTTGATTATTATCATATTACATCATATTACATATTATCATATTATCATATCATGTTACAATTCTCTATATAGGGGTAGTGATATACATATAACATTGTATCTTCATCATACAAATGGCTATTAACTAAAACAAAGATTTTTATCACATTAT
This sequence comes from Modiolus philippinarum, assembly GCA_002080025.1. Taxonomy (NCBI): domain Eukaryota; kingdom Metazoa; phylum Mollusca; class Bivalvia; order Mytilida; family Modiolidae; genus Modiolus; species Modiolus philippinarum. Next base: position 70,923 of record MJUU01044780.1, read on the forward strand.
AAAAGTATAAATGAGTCTGATGGTCAATGTTCTGTTGCCAGTTTTAAAACCATTTTTTTCATTTTTCCTTATTTACATTCAAATATGTATAAATAAATATTTGTGTTGTGTATTTCTTACAGTTATGACTACATAAGAAGTCAGATTTTATTTTCATGACGGTTCACTATTTTAGAATAAAATATAACTCAAATTGACAGATATATTTTATAAAATTCATTTGTTCAGTATTAACCACTTGAGGTGTATTAACATGGAAGGTAATAAAAAACAAGAGGCTCTCAAGAGCCTGTATCGCTCACCTGGACCATGGCTGACATAGATAAAAGGCATTTCCAATAGGAAAAATGAAAAATAAAATTTAGCAGAATACTTTTTTTTCTAAAATTACAGTATTCTTGTTTGGTTTCCATGGCAACCGAAAGATCCACCATCCATTACAACCCATAACAGAACACCATTCAAAAAAAATTTGGGCAGGGGTTCCCCTTAATTTATAATTAAAGTAATACATAGTGCTGAAATTAAAACATGCAGACCACTTTTCAAATAAAAATTCAAAAATTTGGGCAGAGGTTCCCCTTAAAATCAATAGGGCCAATGTAAAAACTATGTTCCAGATGGTGGCCATCTTGGATGAGGTACGGACCTACCAGATACATTTTTTGGATGGGACCACCTAAGGACCATTGTGGCTTAGATTGGTTCTAATTGGACTAGTAGTTTCTGAGAAGAAGATCTTTGAATGTATATTCCATAGGGTCCAATGTTAAAACTATGTTCTCGCTGGCGGCCATCTTGGATGAGGTAGAGACCTGCCAGATACCTTTTTTGGAAGGGACTATCTAAGGACCATTGTGACTAAGTTTGGTTATAATTGGATGGGTAGCTTCTGAGAAAAAAATCTTTGAATGTCTTTCCCATTAACCCAATGTTAAAACTATGTTCCCCG
>MJUU01044780.1:87783-103711 GCA_002080025.1 Modiolus philippinarum
ATTTTCTTCAAAATTGCAGGACATGTAGATCTTACTATGCTGACCATATTTGTTATACAAACGTCACTTCTATCTTCTACCATTTTCAATATATAAGACTAAAAGTAACAAAAAACTGAAAAATTTACGGAAAAGGGGCAATAACTCCAAGACAGGTTAACGAATATTCTCCAAAATTGTAGAGCAAGTAGATCTCATCATGCTGATCATTTTCATTCTGTCAGAATTTCGAGATCCGTAACGGTTCTTGAGTAATTTGCAAAAAACTGCAATTTACACCTATGTTCTATTTTTAGTAACAGCGGCCATGTTGTTTGGTCTACGGACATAAAAATCATAAACTTGAAAGAGCATACCCTGGTGATGATTCAGGCCAAGTTTGGTTAGTATTGGTCTAGTAGTTTCAGAGGAGAAGATCTTTGAATAAAAGTTAACGGACAGACGGATGGACGATGGACGCAGAGTGATGGCAAAAGCTCACATGGCCTTTGGCCAGGTGAGCTAACAAGAGCTGTCGCCAAATGGCAGCCAAATATACCCCCGCTCATTGAACCCTGAATTGATATGGGAAGTGCAAATTTAAGTTAGTGTGGACACAATACAGGTGTGGACACAATGATATACATGTAATCTTCAAGAAAGAAATTTTCACATGGGTTCCAATGCAAAAACCCTGTCAAAATCAGACAAGTATAAAATTCACCCTTTTTAAGCCCATTTGACATTTTACACAAAAATCATTAGCATTAGAGAAATTTCATTACAACACTTTGGAAACAACTTTTCAAGAGGATTTCAATGAAAAATTGTGTCTCTCGAACAGTTTGATTTCACAATATCTGCACTTTAAATTATCTCTTTGAAAAAAAAAAAGATAATTGCTGAAGGAATCATTGAAAGGCAGTCAAATTATCTCCCCTTCCTGGTTTTGTACAATAATTACATTCCTTCATGCACATCTCCATACATGTATAGTGTTCGTTTCAACAAAATCCTTCAAGTGGTTTAAAAGTTGTGCTTACCAGGTAGCCCATACACATGGAATCAACAAAAAGTCAAAGTCAAATTATCTCCCCTTCCTGGTCTCCGACAATAATTATATTCCTTCGTGCACATCTATATATAGGGTTCTTCCTTTGTGTAATGTTTCATCAAAATCCTTCCAGTGGTTTAAGAGGAGTTGCGCTTACAAGGTAACTTGTACATAGGGAATCAAGGAAAAGTCAATGTAGAATTATCTCCCCTTCCTGGCTTTGAACAATAATTATATTCCTTTATGCACATCTCCATATAGTGTCCTTCCTTTGTGTAAAGTTTCATCAAAATCCTTCAAGTGGTTTAAGAGAAGTTGCGCTTACGAGAAGTCTGGACAGACGGACGGACAGACAGAAGGACCCCCCCCCCCACCAACTTTGTTTGCGCGGGGGGTATAATTATCTCTGAATATTTTGAATAAATTTAGAACTATCAAAAACTATTGCAAAATGCCCCAAATCCTCATAGATGAGTTAAAAAACACCTCAAAATGAATAAGGGTACATTTTTGAATGAATTTTCAAGCTTCAAGTAAACATTTTTTTTCAAAAGTTTGTTAAACTACAGCTGTACCTGTATTTCAACAATACATGTATATCCTGGTACATGTATAAAGTCACATCAATGGATTCACCTCATTTCTTATGTCTTTACATGTATATTTCTTTAAAATGAAAGCAAAATTTATGATGCATAGAATAGAAATTTCAATGTTATAATTTCACTTTCCAAAAAATTCATACATAAAACCTACATTATTATGTATGTAATATTTATATAATCACTAAAAAGAATGTGTTGAGAGTTTCTTGTTGATGATTATATAAATAAATTAAAAATAAATGTAGGAGAATCTCCTCTGAAACTAATGATGTTTCAGAGGAGATTCTCTCATTATCAAAATGTCATTTCAATATTTCATTACATGTACTAGTAGAAGTTCCCCACCACCAGTAATGTCTAAACTAAAATGTAAAAAGTTTGATGTCTAAATCAATTCACAAAGATGGTTCAACTTAACGAAATTTGAATCTTTCTATGCAATGCTTACATATATGTACATCATCCTAAGATTCAATACTTTCAAATAGAAAACCTTTCCCTCTTCAGGGCCTTCAAGTAAGTCAATTCATAAAACTACTACTTTAATTGAAACTCATGGGGGTAGATTTGCATACATGCACCAATTATTAGATCAATATCTGCAAGCTAATAGGACCAAATCATATCTTTGATGGACAGACTGACTGACCAAGTACATACCTGGAGTCCCTTTGAAGTTTGTGGCAAAGGGACTTACTATATATATAAGCTAGCCTCTCAAACTCATATTTGCCTTAAAATTTCTGAAAAATCAACCCATTACTTAACAGGTTTTACAATTTGTACTTCAAATCATACATACTTCAGTGACATAGTGAATTTTCCTTTATTTTAAATATTCCTTTTAAGTTGTACAAAAAGATAAGTTCTATCCAGGATCCATTATCACAGTTCTGTCAAACACAATATCACAGTCTATGAAGTATTTGTAGTCTTAAAAGATGTAATTCACACTATATAATCCAAAAACGAAATAAAACACTCAACTAGATCCTTAAGTGACCAACATATTCTTCCGATTTATAATATGCCACTTGCTTTACATTAGGCTGAAGATCAAACAATTATATCTTTAAATGCGTTGTTGATATTGACTTTTCTCTTGATAAAACTGTCCTACCAAATTTACTTATTATATTTACAGAGGAATTGACAATTTCTACTTTTATGAACAATATTTAAAGTTGTCCTATGGATTCTAATATGCTTTAAGATTATTGATCAAGTCTGAACTTTTTATTGTCCTCCTGTACAGGTTTAAAGAAATTTTACCGTGTCCTTTTATCTCCAGATTATTACGTTTACGGCAGAATGAACACTATATTGCATTTTATATTGGAAATCTTCCAGTCGAGCATTCGTCTTTTAAACATATATATTTTTTTCATGTGAACACAAATAAAACAATAGATACTTTAAATGGTATAGAACTAGTTTATTAAATCTTTTTTACATATTCTTTAATAAAATATTGTACAGGGAGCAAGAAAAGGTCACTGAATTATAAATAATGCATGCCAAAGGTATAAAATGTGAAATTTAGAAGTCAAACTTAAACGACAATAGATAGGTTCAATGATAGTCTTAAACTGTGCTGTTTTTTCTTTATTTCACACACGATAGATTTGTTAATTAAATAAATTAACAATGGAAAGAAAGTAAAGGCAATCCTTAATCTACCATGTATACACTTATACCTGAACTTAATACTCTCATAAAGTATTGATTTCAGAGAGGTTCATTTGATTTAGAAACAATTCATACCACACGCTGACATTTCTTTTCTTTTGACAGAATACAAAAAAAACAATTAGACCAACAAATGTGAATCATGGGAATTGGTGCAAAAATTATTCAACTTTTCCCCCATCATTTTTCCCTCGATCATTTCAGGATGTTTGATAAATAGTTTCATAAGAGTGAACATTAAAGCATTACATGTACATTCAAAGAGAGAACCTACATCTATATTGCATTTGATTTCTTGCAATGGTTAAGTAACTACATGGATCACCAAATTTGTATTAATATATAACTACATATTTTTTCGTAAGAAAAGCTTAAAAAAGGTTTTTCACTGTGTTTAATGAAAACATTTTTCTAACACTACATTGTAGGTTAAAAGTTCAAAATATACTGAAGTATTACTTCAAAATAAGGTGGACACAGGTGGACAGCCAAAAAAGCCGTACTAGGACTTCAAAATGTTTCCTAAGCAAAGTACATAAAAAAATCTTGGTTCAGCAATTGCAAGCATCTTGACTGGGATTTGGACCATGAAAAACAAAACAATATACATGTAGGCAGAGCCTGTCAATCAACAAGTGGTTATTACAAGTTCTATTTTTTATGCCAGTAGAATTACCTGGACTGTTTCAATTTTACAAGTATTTATTTAAGTACCAGTAGATCTTATAAAATATAGCCATGTCCAGGGTTTTGTATGTTTTGTGTTCTGGCAATAGTACTTGGATGAACTTTCAACTTAGTACTTTCACCATGGTAGATCATAACACTTTCCACAAAATTCTTTGTTAATTTTTATAATGTGTTCTGATGCAAGTTTCAATTTGAAAGCTAGTCAAACAGATCCTGCAACACTTAAAGACTGATGATTCAAAATGCAACATCACAGAACCAGAGGCTCCCAGGAGCCTGTATCGCTCACCTGGCTTTCAGTAGCCACAATCAAGCTAACATTGTAAGTTATACAGTCTCTCAAACTTTGGTAGCTCGAACACCACCAATATCTTTAACTGTATTTAAAGTCTAATCATGTTTTACTATATTTCTTTGTTGGTCTTTCTGACAAAAAACATTCTTGTTTAGGACCACTTTTGACACCAGTTTTGAAGTCGAGACATCATTTTGTAAATGACAGTCAACGAATAATTTTCAACGTCAGTTTTGAAGTCACAACATCAATGTCTATTTGGAAACCAAATTTCATTGAAATCAACAATGTTGAATTTTCCCGCTTTTTTTGGCAGCCATTTTGAAAATGGCCGTCAGCGAACAATTTTCATCATCAGTTTTGAGGTTGCGACATCAATACCTATTTGGAAACCAAATTTCATTTAATTCGGACAATGTTGAATTTTCCGGCCTTTTGAAAATGGTGGTCAACGAAAATTTTTTAACATCGGTTTTGTAGTTGCGAAATCAACACCTATTTGGAAACCAAATTTCATTGAAATCAGACAATGTTGAATTTTCCCACCATTTTTGAAAATGGTGGTCAACGAACAATTTTCAACGACATCATTTTGTAAATGGCAGTCAACGACAATTTTCAACACCATATTTTAAAGTTACGACATCAATATCTTTGTGGAAACCAACTTCCATTGAAATCGGACAATGTTTAATTTTTCTGCTTTTTTGCGGCCATTTTTTAAATGGCAGTCATTGAACAATTTTTAATGTCGGTTTTGAAGTTGCAACATCAATACCTATTTGGAAACCAAATTTTATTGAAATCGGACAATGTTGAATTTTCCTGCCTTTTTTGGTGGCCATTTTGAAAATGATGGTCAACGAACAATTTTCAACACTGGTTTTGAAGTCACAACATCAATATCTATTTGGAAAGAAAATTTCATTGAAATCAAACAATGTTGAATTTTCCAGCCTTTTTGGGCGGCCATTTTGAAAATGGCGGTCTACGAACAATTTTCAACACCAGTTTTAAAGTCAACACATTTTATCAATTCTACACATAACCTTCACCTTCTATAGTTTTGGAAATAAAAGACATAAAATATGAAAATTTTGAAAATTCCGTGAAAAAGGGCAATAACTCCTACAAGGGTTTTTGGATTTTCTTCAAAATTTCAGGGTGGGCAGATCTTGATATGCTAAATCTTTTTGCAATTTACACTTGACCTCTATCTGTTACACTTTTTGAAATTAAAATAAAAAATGTACAAATTTTGAAAATTTAATGGAACAAGAGGCTCTCAAGAGCCTATATTGCTCACCTGGGTCATGGCTGACACAATAAGTCAAAATTATCACGACGTTTAAGGTTCTCATTTTCAAATTTGTTTATTGACTGTTTAAGGGTCTCATTTTGAAGTTTGCTGATGTTATATGATCCCAGATTAAACTATGTTCCCCACAGGCAGCTATTTTTGATGGGGCGTTGACCAACTGTCACTTTTCTTGAAGAAGACCATGTTAGGATCATTGTGCCTCACTTTGGTTCCAATTGGCATAGTATTTTCAGAGGAGATCTTTAAATGATTTTCCATGGGGTCCAAGGTTAAACAATGTTCCCTGCTGACTGCCATCTTGGATGCTATGCGGACATGCCAGACACATTTTATGAAGGGGACCAAGTAAGGACCATTGTGACTAAGTATGATTCCAATTGGCCATGTACTTTCAGAGGAGAAGATCTTTGAATATGTTTCCCTATAGGGTCCAATGTTAAAAACATGTTCCCTCCTGGCGGCCATCTAGGATATGATGTGGACTTGCTGAACACATTTTTTAAAAGGGGCCACGTAAGGACCATTGTGACTAAGTTTGGTTCCAATTGGCCAAGTATTTTCAGAGGAGAAGATTTTTGCAATATTGTCCAATTTTGGACAAAGTTCCCTTCTGGCTGCCATCTTGGATGACGTGCAGACTTGCTGGACAAAATTTTTAAAGAGGGCCACCGAAGGACTATTGTGACCAAGTTTGGTTCCAATTGGCGCAGTGGTTTCAGAGAAGATCTTTGAATGCTTTCCTATAGGGTCCAATGTTAAACCACATTCCCTGCTGGCAGCCATCTTGGATATGATACGGACTTGCCAGACATTTTTTTTAAAGGGGCCACCTAAGGACCATTGTGCTCAAGTTTGGTTCCAATTGCCCCAAGCTGTTTCAGAGAAGAGAAGAAGATGTTAGAATGAAAAGTTTACGACAAACGGACCACTGACACAGTGATGGCAAGAAGATCACCATGGCATAGCCATGCAGGTCAGTTACAAAGTTATGCAGGCATAGAAGCTCAGATGCTATTCCAATATTTATCTGGGATAGACATTTCCATGGTGGGCATACACCTTCCATCCTGATACATTATACAACTATATACATTTATTATTAATTTGTGAAATAAGTATAGTTTATGAAAGTATTTTTGCAAAAAAATGTAAAAGTTTGTACAAAAACACTTTTTTGCTCTTGATTATGTAACAAATAATTATTTCTAATAAAGTGATTACAGGGAATTTCTCTTAAACTTAAAAGAGAAAAGTAAACCAAAGAAGATTTGAACATAGAATTTAAAGGGAAATAACTCATAACCATATGGCATTGAAAAAAAAAAAAAAAATTGGTGAAAAAGAGTCAATAAATACAACACAGGCAGTTGGATTTTCTTCAAAATTTCAGAGTATGTAGACCTTGATATGCTGAACATTTTTGCAATTTACACTTCACCTCTATCTGTTACAGTTTTTGAAATAAAAAATAAAAAATGCATAAATTTTGAAAATTTTATGGAATAAGGGCTGTAACTCTGAGACGGGTTTCCGATTTTCTTCAAAACTGCAGGGCAGATAGATCTCTTCATTCTGAACAATTTTACTCCAGTCAGATTTTTTATATCTGCAACGGTTTTTGAGTTATTTGCCAAAAACAGCAATTTACCCCTATGTTCTATTTTAAGTAACAGCAGCCATGTTGTTTGGTCCTCGAACTAACCGAACACATTTTTAAAACTACATACCCTGGTGATGACCCAGGCCAAGTTTGGATTAAATTGGCCCAGTGGTTTCAGAGGAGAAGATTTTTGAAAAAAAGTTTACGGACGGACGGACGACGGATGACGGATGCCAAGTGATGGCAAAAGCTCACCCTGGCATAGCCAGGTGAGCTAAAAAGGGCAATAACACCAAGACAGGTTTCAGATTTTCTTCGAAATTGCAGGGCAGGTAGATCTTGCCATGCTGATCATTTTTATCCGGTCAGATTTTTGATATCTGTAACGGTTTTCGAGTAATTTGCAAAAAACAGCAATTTACCCCTTATGTTTTATTTTTAGTAACAGCGGCCATCTTGTTTGATCTACAGACTAATCGAACACAATTTTTAAATTGCATACCCTGGTAATGATTCAGGTCAAGTTTGGTTACAATTGGCCCAGAAGTTTCAGAGGGGAAGATTTTTGAAATTGCTGACAGACAGACTGATGCGGGACAATCGCAAAGTGATGGCAAAAGCTCACATGACCCCTTTGGGAGTACCGGTATGACATATGGACAAAAATAGAAAAAAAAAATTGATACAAATTTTTATTATTTAGTTTCAGAGATGATCCAATTTACCACCAGTGATTTACCTACTATAGATTTTTTTTAAGATATATAGATCCCATGGCCAGTCCCAATGGCAAAAATGATACATATTTTTTCCCATTCTATTCAAAGTAATTCCAAATTCCAAATCCAAAGGAAAATTTTGCAAGGATGTACATGTAAAATGATCAGGAACCAGTTCTGTTTTATTATTTTTGGTTATATCATTAAATTTGTTTATTGATGCAAGATAAGATTATTGCTTCTGTTAAAGGTTAAACATGTTGAAATCATTTTTCTCAATTATTAAAGCAATTTACCATCTAATTTTCCTAATATACTGAAATGCAGGGTTGGCCGGGAAATGAGACCTGGTCCTGGGCACCTATTGCAAATGAGTAGAAAGTTAAGGTGATCGATGTGCAATGTTTAATGTCATGGTGGTGTCCATGTTTGTTGAAAGATCAGAACATAAACTGCTTCCAAACCTGACTTCAGAGCAGTCTGGTTCCATTTGGGTAAAATTTAAATTGTACATGTTATGTTCAACAGTTACCAGTTCCATCCTTATTCTGTAAAAATATCCCCCTCTATTCTATGCTTTATATATTCTTTTATATGTATTTTACAATATGGATGAAGAGGCAAAAGGAATCGCTTGTTCTTTATTGTTCAGATTGAGCTCAACTTTAATAGTATAATTTGTGAGCAATTTCTGGAAATTGTTTCGCAAAATAACAATTTTTTTCAAGACTCTGTCAATTAAGAACTAAATATCTTTTAAATTGTTTTAACAAAATCTTGACCTGGAAAAATATAGAACAGCATTTCTAATTACAATCAAAGGAGGAACTGAAGATGCCTATGTCAGGGCTTCATAAATTAAGAATCCTAAACCCATGGGTAATTTGATTTCAAATTAAGTTACCTGCATGAACATGCTACATGCTAGTCTAATCTCTGAGTAGACCTTGTGCCTGTTAGCAGCTGCCTCACAGATCCAGAGTCTGCTTTATCATGTCCAAGTGCATATCAGCATACATGTAAATGTATAAGTACACCATGCATGCTTCAACAGAATCTATTCTATACATTCAGTTTTAATAAACAGTGGTCAGTCATAATGTCTTTCTTAATAAGACATGTGCTGTTCAAGCCATCCCGGTTATCCAGTTTTGTTTTACTTTCCTTTCATCTCCCTTTTTTGATCATGTTGTTGATGTATCCATTTTGTTCTGCCTGTCTTGGCATAAACACAATCCCTGGCCAATTTCATTTTAGAGGAAAAACTAAAGTTTATGATTTTAAACTTTTTTATGTGAACTCAAAAATGTACCAAGAGTCTATCAACTAAGTGGAAACAAACCAAACAAGGGGAACCAGGTTTACAATTATTTCAGATACATATAATTGACCAAATACTGATAAACAGACACTGACACATATACACATGATAACACACCACTTACTCCTAGGGAAATTAAGGCAATATACTCCAAGGGAAATTAAGGCAATATCTTTATACCTTTCCTTTGTTATAAGAAATGAGAATAACAATTTGCTACAAAAACTTGATGTTTACAGTAAGAAAATCAATAGGAAAGTGCTTATCATTTCTAGGTGCATTGGTCACAAGTTTTTAAGGTATGCAAAATTGCACTATGGTATGCCAATATGTAATTAAAAAAATACAAGGATCATAAGTCTAAGAGTAAGAGCTACAGTTCTGCAGCCTCCTAACAAGTCAGTATCACTATAAACTGCAGAACCATATAGGTCTTAAGGTCCTTGTACTGATTTTTCATAGTTGCGGACCATAGAGCTACAGATTTCTCTCTATCAAAAACTTTTGATTTTGCGTAACTTAAAGTTGATATTTTGTCTGTCCAGTATCACTTGATTAGTTCTACTACTGGACAAAATATAATGTCCCTACATCAAAGGATCTTCAAAATATCCTTATTTAGTAAGATATAACACTGTCAAAGTTGTCATACTTTGTACAACTTTGTCTCAATTTCAGCAACTTTTGTCGCGGGCAAGACAAAAACACTCCCAGATCATGTAAAAAAAATCCAGGTCGCAAGTTTTATTTAGGGTAAATCCATAATCTATGGTCTGCCAAACCCCAGATGTACTGTAGTTACATTGACAGTGGACAGCATCTTTGGGTGACAATAACCATCCACTTAATCTGGACAAGACGCATCAATCAGACTTCCTGTAAAGCCTCCATAACACTGGATTTCCTTCGACGTAACCTCAGTGGTACACCAGATATAAATACATGTATAAGGAAACTGCTTAGCTTATTCGACACTAGTAAGAACATTCCTAGAGTACAGTATGCATCAACTGTATAGGACCCGCATCACACAACATTGATTAGGATTTAGAACAAATACAATGCAGAGCAGCCAGATTTTGTACACAACAACTACCATGAAACCTCATCTGGCTATGTAACAACGCTTCTAAATCAACTTCTGTGGGAACTACTGGAACAAAGAAGAAAGAAAATAAATGTGATCATGTCCTCCCAAATAATACAACATCACCTCATCAACATTGATCCTGGTTGATACTATACTCATCAGGAGACAACAGTACAAGAGGCACACACAACTGCAATAAGAGATAACATGTTTTAGTGACCACATTAGGGGAGGTTTGGGTACTCATAAACAGGTTTAACCCAACTGCTTGCTAGTGACGGTACCAAGTACTGCTCTCCCAGTTTCCTACATTTGTATCGTTGTCTACAATTGTCTTTTGTCTTTTTATTGCTTTTTCTAGTGCAGTTCCCTGGTAGATTGTGGCATGTGGTTGTAATTTCCAACCATTGTAAGTGTTTCTGTCATCTTTTTCACATTAAATGCATAAAACTACTTGTTATTCCTGCAATCAATCGCTGAATCAGGGGTTGGAACGACTTGGCGAGTGGGTGTCACTGGAAGACTTCAGGGTAAGGTTGAATACTATCTCCTGGTCCAAATCCACCACAAGATAACAGACAATTACATATTTACACATTTTATAGTAGATGTATGCAAATTTGGCTTTTAATAGAGTTGATGCCTATTAGACTCCTGTCTCTTATGAGGTGTATCCGAACCAAGTAAATTACACTCCGGATGAGTTCGACTTATATAAATGAAGAAGAAGAAATCATAAAATATAAAAAGGACCTACATGTGTATAGAGCTAAAGTTCACAACTAGTACAGTGTGAGAACCAATGTTCACACATCTGGTGTTTCTGTACACCACCAACCTTTAGATTTTAAAGCCAATTTTGGCAAACACAAAATGTTGTATCAACAAGTTTACTACATAAGTTTTAGTAAAAAAAAAAACACAAAACTTGGTGGAAAAATATGTAATTTACTTTAAAAGGATTAAAACAATCCATCTGTTTTTACCATACTGGCATTCCAAACCCCAATTTTCAATTGTTTTGTAATTTCAATCAAAACATAAGCTTGAAGTGTCCATGAAAGAGCAGGCATACAAGTCCTTAGTCAGACCATCACTGGAGTGTGCCTGTTTTGTTTGGGACCCATACTTACAACAAGACATAGACACCATCGAAAAAGTCCAGCGGAGAACTGCACCATTTGTTACCAACAAATATCATAACACCTTCAGTGTTGGAAACATGCTACAAAATCTTGAATGAAGAAAAGATTCAAGGATTAATATGCTTTACAAAATAGTTCACAATAAAGTTGAAATTCAAAAAACAGACAAATTAATACCAATTAAAAGACAAACACGTCATTCAAATTCAAAAAGTTTCCAAATACCATCATGTAAAACAGAATACAGAAAAGAATCTTTTTTCCCTAGAACAATAACAGACTGGAACAAATTACCAGAAAACATTATCAACATAACTTCACTTGAATCTTTCAAATCCCACATATCTCAACTAAAATATTAATTTTTTTTTTTTCAATTGTAAATATTTTTATTTTATTGCCATTTTTATATTTTTTCACGAAATGCGTCGATCCAACGGACAAAACCGACATTTTGGCAGGAGGACCGGTAAAAAATTTCAAAGTGTCGGTCCGAACGTCCGACATTGTTAATGGACTAAACCACTGGAAACGATGTTTCAGGCTGCAAAAATGACAATCATCTGGTACATTTGAGACTTTATTTTGGTATCGCTAACATTTCCTGTCAAGTATCTTTCGTCGAATTGATAAAATTGACTACCGCTCAGATGAAAACATTCCAAACAGGAAGTGATAAGTATTAATAAACAGATATAGAAAAATCATGATGATTTTCTGGAAATCTCCGGATCCGATAATACGAAATGTGTGAAAACTTTTGGTTCGATGACCGTTTGGTCGGTCCGATATGCCATAAAAGACTGACGGACCGAATGTCCACCAAATTTTAAATGTATTTCACAGTGTTAGAAATGTCCGGCAAAGTTAAAATCTCGTCGGGCAAGTCATTCTTGTTAGTAACTTGTCTGCCGGGCAAGTTAAAAAAATCAACGAAATCTGACTCAAAAAGAATGATTCCGAATCCAGTATTTCAAAATAAATTTGATTCGTTGATAATATCCAGGGGACCAATAAAATTAACCGATACAAATTGTCGAAGTGATTGCGCAATCTGTAAACAAAGATGGCGGTGGTTTAAAGAGAAAAGTGTTTACGCTCTAAAACAAAGTTAAATTTGTCGCATCAAGGACGCCCTTGGTCAAATCCAGTAGAAAGGGTGACAGTCAATGAATGTTCTGCACACTTTTCTCGACATATATGTTATCATGGATAAAAAAGAACGATGGCAGACTCTTTCCGGGAAGTGAACGGCGTACAAACAAGAGCCATAATTTTCCAAGTAGCAAATGTAAACCATTTCATTCATTTGGTTTAGTTCCATTTACGAGTCCAACTGTAGGCCGCTTTTTTGTTGCAAATGGGATTGTCTTTAAAGAGGGGGACTACTGTACAAGATTTGCATACTAGTATTAGTAATTATTGTGGTGACCAAATTTCTTAAGGCAAGGACGTAGAAGCACGTCCCCCCAAAAAAAAAAGGAAAAACAGAATTGATATTGGTAGTAGAAAAAAATTAGAAAAAATGTGATTAATCGTGACTTACAGAGAAAGAACAATGAAAAAGCTTGATAACATCAGCTACAATTATATGAAAAACAGAGAGCAGATGATCACTTATGTTGACATGCATTGCTAATTGAAATCTCTTAAAGCATTAAATATGAACATGATGGCTTTTGATCATATCAGAAAATGTGACAAATTAAAAAGATAACTAAGAAATTTGGAAGTAAAAACTAGATTCCTGAGGAAGCTTTGTTTAATGCCAGGAGAGGAATAAAATGCAGGATATTGCATCAAATACTCTATAGCTTCTGGAGGCCTTAAAGGGCCCCGGACCTCCTGCCATAAAGGGCACCTCGCTACGCGAGGTGCACCCAGTCACTTTGCGACTGGGGACAAGTAGAACCTTGGAGGGGCAAGTTAAATCTTAAAAACTATTTCTAACACTGATTTCACAAAGACTATTTATTCTTCATTTTCATTGAATTTATTACATATTTGGTTCTGATTTATATTCTATATCTTGCTGTATCGGTGCCTCCTCTGTGATATATCTTCAGCTTGTTGAAGGTGGTCACTATATGGTAGAATAGAAGAAAAAAAAACTGATTCATCACATCAATGAAATATTAAGCAGCGGTCGCGTTAACGCTAATTTTTTACATCTCTGCGTTTTCGGCACCTGACCGCCGAGTGGAAGTATATTTGACCAAAAACTTATTTTCATAATTCAGGAATGTTTTCATTTCCACTGCATTGTGAAAATTCCAAAAACTGTTTCTGATAGGTAAAATCAGGGTTCCACTCTCAATGCATCAAAGCAATCCCAAAAAGTTCTAAAAATATCAACTGTCAAAATGAGGGGCAATTTCAAAATACTACGACGGCATTCAAATCTCACATCTGCCAAAAAATCGTAGAATTTGACTTGCAAAGAGCGGGACGAATCTCGTATGATAAAAAATTGAAGAATTTTTCTTTCTCTTAATATCGCTTTATGTAGTTTGCAGATTCGACTGCATTAAAATTTGCAAGTTCAGTCTGTTTAAGGCCATTCTGAAATAGCCCCTGCCCCCTCATAATATCATCCGATCAGAATACGGAATTTAATGTATGACCTTCAACTTCACATTCCAGGCTAAAAATAAAACGAATAGGAAAGTTCGCCGTGACGTCAAAGACTCGAAAAGGTAAATTTGGTTGGCAAGAAATCGAGATATTTGATTAGGGTCATAAAAATGTCATTTTCAATTCACTCTTACGAAATTGTTAATTGAGATATTTTGACAATTCCTTTTGATTGAAATTCTGGACTGTTTACACTTTTACAGGGTATTATTTTTTAAAATGTATATATTTTCAAAATCTATAAAATCAGCGTTTTTGTAAAGTATACAAATTTCGGCAATTTTGACATTTTTTAAAAACCACATAAAAAATTTTCTACAAGAAATTTTAAAAAAGTAAATCGGCAGAAAAAATATGAAAATCTTGAAGTTTATTACGCATTTTACAGATCCAAAATCGGATGGGTAATAAAAAAATTACAAAAGATCAAAAATTCTTTTTCTTTGTTAAATAGTGGTCCAACTACGACTTTGCCAACCAAAAATGCTAATTTGCATATGTACAAATTAGATTTTGTGACATCACTAATGAGGTTCGCGAACCTTCCTATACACAAATGTTTTTCGTGTACAATGCATTTGTAAACTGGAAATTGTTCTCTGTAGGCATTTAGCATCTACACATTGGTATTTTTGTTTTATTGTCCAGGAAATACCATCCAGTGGGCTGTTCTGCTATTGTTTTTACGTTTGACCCTTACACGCAAACTTTTTGGTGTTGCACGCAAATTTTTGGAACCTTCGCGTTTTTTTCATGCATAAAAATTAAAGCTACCGCCACCACTGATTTAGTTTCTATTATCACATATTTCGTGTCGTATAATTTTTCTTTTTAAAATTGCTATGCAGGGCTTTCTACGTCATGCACAGACACACCGGCTAATATGATGTTTACGCAAAAAACTTGGTCAAGCTGAGCATGCCAAGTTCAGGACCCCATATCACATATTTTCGAAAACTTCATTGAATTTTTCGAAAGTGTTTTTTTAAGCATTCAACAGGAATATTCTGCATATAAGTTTTCCACATTAAAACTTAGTAAATCTGATGTATTACGTAGTCTTGATACTCATATTAGTACAATTTGCAGGAAGGCATCCCAACAACTAAATATTCTCAAACGTTTAGGTTCTTATTTGAACAGATTAAATAAGTTAACTATCTTTCATACCTTTATACTTAGTAATTTTAACTTTTGCCCTTTGGCCTGGCATTTCTGTACAGATAAAAATTCCCAAAAAATAGAAAAAGTGCAGGAAAGAGCACTCCGTTTTGTTTACGAAGATTATCATAGTTCTTATGAGGTATTACTACAAAAAGCTAAGGTGCCTTCCTTGCAGATTAGAAGAATGAGAACCATGGCTTTGGAAACATATAAAATAATTAACAAACTTGCACCTGTCTGTCTTCATGATCTTGTCCATATGAAAAATTCAAATTATTTTTTCAGATACAGTAACGTACTGGATATTCCACAGATAAAATCTACACGGTATGGTAAAAAATCTTTTAAATTTGCTGCACCTACATTGTGGAACAGCCTCCCAGACCATTTCAGGACTGAAAACAGCTTTTCGCAATTTAAGAGCCTGTTGCAGTCTTGGAATGGGTCCAAATGCCGCTGTTCTGCATGTAGGTGATTGAAATTCTGCTTCTGGCTTGCTTATTTTTTATTATTTTTATTATTCTTATCTTTTCGTTTAAATTTGCAATTTTTTAGCTTCGATTTAAAATTTTTTATGCTTTAATTTTTAGTTAACAGTTCAGCTTTTTACTGATTATGTTGG
>MJUU01044780.1:107311-124316 GCA_002080025.1 Modiolus philippinarum
AAAATGTCAGTTAATTGAAAATATTGGGAGTTTCACATTTCCGCAAATTGGCATTACGTTTCCAGAAAAAAAATTACGTTTCCGAAAGAAAAATGTTCCGGAAAAAATATATATTACTTTTCTAGATAAACATATTTTTCCGCAAAAGAAAATATGAAAATGCAATCTACAGGTACCATAAGTTGATTGGGGTAATACTTTTCATTGATTACAATAGAATTTCTATAGAATCTTGATTAGTTGATTGGCAAATAAAAGACAGGAGTTTGGAAGGACTTGTTATATTTGTTACTTTAGGAATATTGGTATGTTCATTGAAGAATTGCAAATATAATACGTTAAAGAGCCAGGAAACCCGCCATAATTGATGTTTAATTATTCCAGAAACTTATTACAAAATGGCATTTAGCTTTCATCAGTGTCTACAAAATAAAACATGGTCTTTATTGAGGGGTAATATGGATATTTTGGACAGAGAAAGGGTGCCCTCTGGTTGGGTTTTAGGGGTGGTCTTCCAAAAGAGGTCAAATTGTTCACAAAAGAGTTAATGCAAGAGAAATGTGGCCCTACAAAAGGTGTGGTCTCTCAAATGAGTGGTCTTTCAAGAGGGGGACTACTGTATTAACTTGAAAATTCAAGATAATAACTTGAAACTTCATGATATTTATATGAAAAGTCAGCACAATACGTAGAAAATTCAAGATGAAAAGTTTAGATTTCAAGATAAAAAGTTGAAAATTCAAGATAAAAACTTGAAAATTTAAGATGATAAGTTGAAAATTCAAGATCGTAAGTTGAAAATTCAAAATGATAAGTTGAAAATTCAAAATCGTAAGTTGAAAATTCAAAATGATAAGTTGAAAATTCAAGATTAGTTTGATATAAATATGGCAAACAACGACTTTTTCGAAGACCTTATCTGCAGATGGAACGGGGGAATGTTTCTAAAAATTGTTAATTTAGTGCAAAATCTATAGGCAAATTTTGACAAAAATGGCCAAAAATCGACTTTTACTCCCCCTTTTTCTGGAAATTTACTAACTTTAACCCTAATAAAATCATTTTTTCTAGGCTTCATCCGCTGGTGTAGTTATTTGAAATGCAATAAATAAAAGATATGTCAACCCCACAAAAGAGTATACACACGGAAACATACAATTTCTTTCCATAATAGAGGCAAATTAAACTTATTCAGTGAAATTTTAATATTTAGAAAAAAATAACAAGGTCAATAATTACCGAAGTTTTAGTTATATTTTTATTCCTCTCCAAAATGTACGTGTGAAAAGACGTGACATCAAAAGACCGAAAAGTACACATTTATGACAATGTATAAAATTTAATCTCGACGGGCATCTATAGAGTTACAGTGTGTACGTTGTGAAGGAAGTTGATCTTTTAAACTTTCCATACCTTTATACTCTAGTAGTAATTTTTATCAGTATTTAGCACTTCTGTGAAAGAAAAAACTGAGTTGTTTTATTTTCACCAGAAACTGAGATCTAGATACCGTAATTACCTAGTGTAAGATAAAATGCTAGAAAAGTCTACGCCACCTTTTTTACTAAATTTAGAGTAAAGTGTGCAAAATTCAATGAAATCTTTATATTATCTCCCTTTGATTTTTTTTTTTTAAATCTGTCTTTTGATTTTTTTTTATCAATTTCAGGTATCATTGCAGAAAATATAGAGATAATGCATTTATTATAGATTACTGGATGTAGGATGGTTATTGTCATGAGAAAATGAATATTCATTTGCTGTGTCAAAAAAAAATATTACAACTTAAAGTTTTGATAACACCTATCGCAGAATTTGACTTGGATCGGTGCAATACAAAGTTATCTCCTCATTTTTATAGGGGTTCACTCTGCTAGTGCTTTAGTTTTGTGGCAAGTTTGTTCATTTTTGTTTGTTTGTTGTGTCTTTGTCATACTGTCTCAATTTTTTTCTGTGATTTTGGATTTAGGATTTTGGAATTTCCCCTTTCCTCGTTCTGGCTTCGGTATTCGTTTGCCGATGTACTCATATCATGTTTACCTCCCTCACATACAGTTCAAAATTCTGGACATCACACAAAGATACTTGAGGCTCAGAGACTGAGCCTGTATCGCTCACCTGACAAAATGCTTGTATATGCATGACCAAAAATGATGTTTTTTTACCAATGGGGTCAAATGTTTAGTAATGATCTCTGTTAGCACCCCTGTTTTTTTGTCTGATCCTATTGAAATGAATAATTTTTGCAAAGGACCTTCTATACATTTAGTTAAATTTGCTTGATTAGTTTCAGAGATAATGATTTAAAGGATGATTATCTCATTCCATGCTCCAATGTTAAACTATGTTCTGAACTGGAGGCTATGCATGTTCTTTGTTTGATCTAAATGAAATGAGCAATTTTTGCAAAGTACCTTCCATACATCCTTACTGTAAAGATTGGTGAATTTGCTTCAGTAGTATCAGAGGAGAAGATGAAAATGTGATTTTCTCTTTGGGTCCAATTTTAAACTATGTTCTTGATGGCAGCCATTTTTTATGGGATCAAAAATTTTCGGCAATCTATGTGAAAGACCTTCCATATATCATTCCTGTAAAGTTTGGTTCAATTTGCTTCAGTAGCTTCATGGGAGATAGCAAATAAATGCTTTTCCCATAGGGTCCAATGTTTTTAAACTATGTTCTGCATTGGCGGCCATGTTTTTTAGTAGATAGAAGAAATTTCTGCAAGCTACATAAAGGACCTTCCATGCGTCATTCCTGTAAAGTTTGGTTCAATTTGCTACAGTAGCTTCAGAGGAGATAGAATATATATGCTTTATTCATAGGGCCCATGTTAAACTATGTTCTGCGCTGTCAGGCATGTTTTTAGAGGATCCAAAAATATTGGTAATCCATGTCAAGGACCTTCCATAAATCCTCCCTGCAAAGTTTGGTTCAATTTGCTTCAGTAGCTTCAGAGGAGATAGCAAATATATGCTTTTCCCATAGGGTCCCATGTTTTAAAACTATGTTCTGCACCGTCGGTCATGTTTTTTAGTTGATAGAAAAAAATTCTGTAATCTAAGTAAAGGACCTTCTATACATGATTATTCTAAACTTTGATTCAATTTGCTTCAGTAGCTTCAGAGGACTTAGTCAATATATGCTTTTTCACATAGGGTCCAATGTTAAACTATGCCCGGTGCTGGCAGTCATGTTTTTTAGGGGATAGGAAAAATATCTGCAAATTAAGTAAAGAACCTTCCATACATCATTCCTGTAAAGTTTTGTTCAATTTGCTTCAGTAGCTTGAGAGGAGATAGCAAATATATGCTTTTCCCATAGGTCCCCAGTTAAACTATGTTCTGCGCTGGTGGCCATTTTTTTAGCGGATCGGAAAAATATTGGTAATCTAAGTAAAGGACCTTCCATACATCATTCCTGTAAAGTTTGGTTCAATTTGCTTGTGTAGCTTCAGAGAAGATAGCAAATATATGCTTTTCCCATAGAGTCCCATGTTAAACTATGTTCTGTGCTGGCAGCAATGTTTTTTTAGTGGATCGGTAATATTTCAGCAATCTTCATAAAGGACCTTCCATACATCATTCCTGTTAAGTTTGGTTCAGTTTGCTTCTTCAAAATATAATGGCTGATTTCCTGGATCATTAACATGCTTTATTTGCAATTCATCAATGAAAATACCTAGAGGAATTTGGAAATAAAATACATGAATGATCCAGGAAATCTGTCATAATTCTCAATGGTTCTTGTATGTTTTGATTTTTTTAGTTTTTAAATAATTCTTTTTTAATATTAAACAATCTGAAAAGTAAAGCATAAAATATAGGGCAGAGTAACCCAATTATCATTTGAAGTAGCATCACTCTCAAAGACGCATCCACCGACCAAAGATGATTGATGTGATACGTGTGGTTTCTCAGATATTAACCATAAAGTAAACTATAACCTAAGTCATTGAAGCATGAAATGTAGGTCAGCATGACCCAATTATCATCTGAAGCAGACGTGTCCAATGACCAAAGAAGATTGATGTGCCACATGTAGTATCTCAGATATGATCCTTAAGGATGGTCACTCCTAAAGTTTATTATATTTAGGATTTAGAAGTAATATTTTTATTTATTAGAATATGGATCATCATTTTAAGCAAAAAATATTGATAGGTCAGTGTGGTCGTTTTTGAGATTTAAACGCCTGAAATTTCGCGGGAAACTGAACTTCTCTAGAATTTTCATTCACTTTGCATTAAGGCAACCAACCTTTGAAATGCAATGAAGGAATATCAAGAATTTTATAAAATTTTATCAGAAGTCTATTGAAGATGCCTACTATCAGATTTTGAAAAGAAAAGTGGGGGTCAGTGTGCAGAATTTTCTAATGCATCATGATGGAAAATAAGAGAATTCCAAAAGTCAGAGATATTTTCAAAAACCTAAGGAGTGTCCATCCTTAATGCTAACGGTAACCTGAGATGGGACCAACAGATGGACACTTGTACAGACCAATGGGCTAGATGCTATATTCCCTCCCCAACATGAACCATATTTTAGATGTAATTTATGCTTGTCATGATAGAGCTGACAATTGCTAACTTATTGTAAAAAATTAAATTGTAAGAAAATCCAAAAGGAACTATTGCTTTTCATAGGCTTGAAAAAATATTTCAAAAGATATCATAAATGATTGATGGAGCATATCAGGGGATACATTTCAATGAAAATAAACTGTAGACACAGGATATGTCTCACCCGCACCTTGGATCGCTTAAATTTGCATATTGATCTACTGAAGCAGCCATAAAAATAGATATGATGGGATCACTCAAGCCTGACTAAGAGGCCAGAGCCACCATCCTGGCATGGAATCTGTATGTACTCCTCAAGATGCAACTGCATGTCAAATATCAAGTGGCTAGGACCACTGGTACAGGCTGTACAAACTCCTTGCTAAAAACATAGTGACTGTCATGCATGACTAAGGGGCCAGGGCCACCATCTGGGCGTGGAATCGGTATGTACTCCTCAAGACGCAACTGCATGTTAAACATCAAGTAGCTAGGACTACTGGTACAGCCTGTGCAAAATGCTTGCTAAAAACTTGAAGTGATCATTCATGTGTGTTTAAGGGGGCCAGGGCCAACATCTGGGCATGAAATAGGTATGTACTCCTAAAGACGCAACTGCATGTCCAATATCAAGTGGCTAGGACTACTGGTACAGACTGTACAAACAGCTTGCTAAAAACTTAAAGTGATTGTTCACGCTTGACTAAGGAGCCAGGGCCATAAACAAAGTAGGGATTTGAGTTGTACCCATAATGATGCAACTGCACATCAAATACTTTGGACCTACAACTAACATAAGCTTGTTAATTCACAATAATTTGAAATTGTTGATGCAGGGGCCGCCAGATGCACTATCCGGAAGTCTTGCTTTCACAACTTTTCGTCGCGCGCAAGACAAAAATCAGGCTCAAAGTTGCCTTATGTCTCCCTCTTCAATGGAAATACCTATATCTCTCTTGTAATCCCATAACAACTCCTTCAAACTCTATCCTGTCCTTAATGTCTGTTTATTAACAAAGTTCTATAGAATTCTATTGTATACGCAATTGATTGCCTGAAGAGGTTAACCAGTCCAATGAAAATACCACTCCACAAATGATTATTTGCATCACTTTGTACAAATTCTCTGATAGACCCTTTCTGAAATCATGATATGTGAATTCTTTACTTGATACTAAGTTGAAATGTCAACAATTTAAAAACAATCACCATATTTCTTTTATTAGAAAAAAATGTTAAATTTATATTCACAAACATTATTATTATCAACAGAAAAAAAAAATTACAAAATAGAGATATACAATAAAAAACAATCTATATTCCTATCTTTTGGCACTTTTCATTGTTACATATCATAATAATAATCTATGTATGTTATTTCATACTGAAACAAGTTCTTTTCTAGAACCACTTAGGATCCTTACCAAAAATCTTGATCAGAGGCTTGTTGTGAATAGCGTACCAAGTTTGAAAACTTTGTAATTTCGTTTCAAAGTTTTTTGGGTGAGAACCCCAAAATGTACACATGAAGTACTTGGACCACAAACCTGATGGAAAACTCGGCCTAAGTTTTGTGGTACACAACTTACATAAGAAGTTTTCAGACTTTCTTGAATTTAGTTACAAAATTAAAAGTCAGATACCACAAACTTTTTTAAATTTCAATGTTCAACGGACAAAACTCCAATACCACTTGGATCACTGAACCTTTACTCAAAACTGGTTCCTGGAAAAAACAGTTGAGATACCATGTTTGAAGACAACATTTCATTATTATCCCCAGTAGATGGCCACACAAACAATAATTCACAAAGGTTCCGCCAAACCTTGTGTCTGGCCTGTTCACTCCACTTTTACTACAATTTGGCCTATATTAAGATGTGGTTGCTAGAGTATCAGGAAACTTACATAATTTGGAATAACAAATTTTTTGAAAAATCTTACCCGGTACTATTGAAAATATTTGTTTCTACTAAAATTCATTCAAAAAACATTTTTGCTAACAAGAATTCCCCAAAATTGCTTGTCTTTGAACATTGCAGGAAATTTACCAAAACTAGAACCATATTTTTTTTATTCTTTGTTTTCAGAATTATGTCTTCTATGAAAACATGGCTAATATATTTGACTGTATATGCAAAAATTTCAACAATTGTTAGTCTTCGACAATTTCAGGAAAATTACCTAAGTTGGAACCAGAATAAAATTCCTAAAGATTATAGCCCATCTTTAGACAATAAGCAACAATTCATCATCAAAATTAATTTTTATCTCGCTTGCGACGAATGTTGCAAAGGCGAAACTAAAAGAATCTAATATCGGTGAAAGTGCGAATTATGTTGCCTTGTCCTATATTTTATGCATCAATGAATTTGGCTAAATTTCACATTTGGTCCATATATCAGCAATGTTTAAACAGAATTGGAAATAAAATAACCTTTTACAAATTGTCAACTGTCCATGGCAAGTAGGTGCTGAGATATGGTGCAAACTAATGGCAAAATATGGAAAAATTAGATTTTTTTTTTTATTCAAAAATAAACTTTGGATTCAATAATGAAGTTGAACTGACTATTGTGTAAAAAATTTCATTGATATTGATTTTGATATCAGAAAGTTATTGAAGTTCAAAAAATGTTTTGACATTTTGGGTTAACCAAATATTGATGCCGACGACACCTGTCTGGCCTTTGTGACATCCGTCGCTGGCGAGACAAAAATACATGAGACATACTATAACATACTACCTCACTACTGCCAGTGCCAGGGTATAAAAAAAAACCCAGATGCATGTAACATTGAAATATACACAATATTGAGTTAATATTAACAAAAGAAAACATAATACTAAACACAGCACAGATATAAGACTAATATTGATCTTTAAAAATTATTCTTTAAAATGTTTAAAACATAGGAAGATTACAATTTGTAAATGATTATGCAAAGCATTCGAACAAGAAAAGCCAAAAGAGCCTTTAAATTAATATAACAGTAAAAAAATGTATATTGATAATAATTAACTATATAAAATATCAACTCTTAAAACTTGTATCACAGAAATAACATTAGGCACATTTTTTATTTTATAACAATTATCATCCAACAAATTTATGGAAAACACGTCAGGTCAAAGAACAGAGATTTATAATGCTGTCTTTACAATAGTTAAAGAAGACAAGAAGACAAAATCTACCATTAGTCAAAATGTAAAATATCTCTCATTTTGTGTTATGTTGTAAACAAAAGGCTCCAAAGACCCTGTATCGGTCTCCTGGATCGCGGCTGACCCAGAGTCAAAATAACCTCAACATTAAAGGGTATCATTTTCAAGAATGTCAATCAACCACCCCAGGACTATCTTGACCAAGTTTGGATCCATTTGGCTTCATTATTCCACCGGAGATCTTTCATGCTTTCCCAAAGGGTCCAATAGGACTTTTGTGACCAAGTCTGGTTCCAATTTGATGAGTGGTTTCAGTAAAGCAGATATTTGAATGAAAAGTTTACAATGGACAGATGAGGGACACCAAGTGATGGCAAAAAGCTCACCCTGGCTATAGAGAGATGGACTAAGATAAATAAATAAAGTAAGTCTTTTCTTTTAAATGATTTGTTCTTTAATGTCTTTTCATTGACATTTTGGGCATTACACCCCCCTGTGTAAGGCTATAAGAATCTAACACCAGGGCGAGGGTCAGACAGAAAAATCTCAGACACCCAAGGGTAAGATTTCAAGTACTCGGACCAAGCTTGCCGAGTCAGAGATGCTAGAAATCTTACCCAAGGTTGTCTGAGATTTTTTTGTCTGACCCTCTCTCTGGTGTTTGATTATTTTTCTCCCCCTCAACATCCAAAAAATCAAGCAAATCATCGTCGAAACGCCATTGTTGACATCAGTGAATTACTTCCCTTTTAATGACGTCATAAAGCATGCAGCGCGTGTCTGAGTTGGGGGTTATTTCGGTGTCAATGATTTATGCATTTATGTGGTTTTTTTTTCAAATTTTGCCATTCTAAGACAGTCAGTATACTATGTAATATTTTTAATTACATACCTTTCGGTTCATTTGGAGTAAGCTGTGTATATTGTTAGGACTGATATAACAAATTGGCGGGAATATACGCATGCAGCTTGTCTTACACCTGTGTAAGACAGAAAAATCTTGCACTGCGAAAACAATGGATTACCTTGTCCTAGGTGGGAGAAAGAAAAATCTTGCACTGCAAAATCAATGGATTCCTTTGTCTGAGGTGGGAAAATTCCATGTCATGCAGTGTCTGTCCATAATGACAACAAGGAATTTACACTTTAAATGTTGGCTGTAGATTACATATCAATTATATACAGTGTTTTAGATATAAAACCATCTAGAGTTTTTATATTTTGTATGTTTCTATATAAGAAACAGCTTCCTTACTGAAATAACTGATTGCGTATATAAATGATTGCAGTAGTGGTTAAACAAATACTGAACTTTTATATAAACATGAACAATTAAACAATTTATATATCAAAAACACTGCATTATACACAATATGATTGTCAATGGCAAGGAATGTATGTATAGAAACTTTCAGAAAATTCAAATCAAGAGAAGTAATTGATAAATAAATAAGACACTGTCTCACAAAAATCTATAGTTATTACATGTTAACAAAAACTAAGAATAAGACATCTTAGGAAATACTTACAATATTCCTTTTGTCAAATGTTTTGGGGACAAATGAACATTATTTGAATTTTTAAGTTATATATATCATATCACTATAATATCCCTTTTCTTTTATGGTTTTGAGGAAAAGATATAATTTGAGTATTGTGGGCATTTTCATCATATCAGCTAATGAAATCCTTTTTTTCACATGATTTTAACAAAAAAGAAATATACATATATTTTAGCATTGCAGACAGAAGCAGAAGCATTTTTTGTTAAGTTTCTAATATCAAATATTGAAACTTAATACATTATTTCAATCAATAAAGGAGACAAAAAATTTCATTGACATTAACATGACACCGAAAAAGTGCTAAGGTTATGTACATGTATTTGAATTATCAAAAATAATGTAATAGGATACATAGTGAAATCTTATTTTCAGGAATCATATTGATGATATATATTGAAATAAAATTATACATTTTCATATAGTACAGAATTTTCAATTATATATCTGAGTAATGATTGTTTGCACTTCTTGTCATTCGTCATCTACAGAGAAACTGGATGTGAACAGAAATTGAATTGAAATGACTCATTCCATCTTGTCTCATCACTATATATAATGATGATATATATTCTGATGTCATACTGTGTCATCAAGTATAAGACTTTTAAAGAACCTTCGATATTTTTTTCATCTTAAAGTATACTGTTTCAGAAGAACAAAAATTTGTAATTAATTAATTCTTTGGAATGGTGCTAACAATGTATTCTGTTATGTTGTTTCTATCAATACTTGTTTATAGACGAGTTTCCAATTGGTGAATTTTCCCGGAAAATTTGGACGTCACAATATAGATTTTCGGACATCACAATGTTAGGTGTCGCAATTTACTCCGGGGCAATTCATTCATAAAACCAAATTGGAAAATTGTCTTATCAGCAACACCGTGAAGAATAATCAGACCTCAGAATTTCGAGTTATTGAATCTGGGTCATATTTTTTTTCTCACGTGTACTTTTTATTTTTTATAAATGGTGCAATATGAACCAAAGGAATCGCTATCATGCTGAATTTAATCAACATATCTTTAGCTTTTTACCAATTTAGTTCTACAGCTCAAAAATCCCTCAGGAACTATATTTTGAACTAATTACATACTAATACAAATCTTTAAAATTAATATTTTATGAGAACAACTCTAAATTGGTATGAAAGAATGCCTTAAAATACAATAAAAATGTATAAAAAACATCAGATGACAAGAAAAATTGCTTATTAATTATATCTACAGAACACTTGATTTCAATACAAATTTTTATTATTTAAACACAACATGAAAACTAAGTGAGGACAAGTGTTGTTAATACCATGAGTAATTATATTTCAGTTAATCATCACATAAGATCTGGCGGGATTGGCCCTACAAAACAATTTTAATGCAATTTTGAATTTTTTCCTTTTCTTTAAAATGTCAAATTATAGGAGAAATGAGAAAAAATGTCGGTTATCTTCCTGTACCAAGTAACTTGTATATGGTCAAAGTGGAGATCATTTTAATTTCGATATCAAAAGAGGCTGTTGATATATGCTTATTAAAATTATCTCCACTTTGACCATATATAACTAACTTTTTATTTTATTTAATAAAAACTACAATGTGATTTTTTCTTAAATTCAAATATATATTTTTTTTTTTACATAAATGGTCCACGAACTGTCATTTTTAAGTGATACTAGTGTGACATAAAACTTTTTCTATTTTTATACCAAAATAAAGGATAAGATTCTAAAATATGTAGATATTCCCAAAATGAAGAATACTGAAAAGTATCTCAAACTACATGGTCTTTTAATATTTGTTTTTCTAAATAAATTCTAACATGTAAGTTCAGGAACTAGTTACGATCATTTCTAAAATAAAGCTACACGAATCCCAAAATTGCATTATAATCTATCTAAATCTTGTCTTAGATGAAGAGTGATTAATGGAGTAGTTTGTTTATTTCTGGGTGTTGTTTACTGAGTGTTTCTATAGCCCTGTCAAACTTCATGATATCCTTCAAAGACTGTAATCCAAGTTTTGTTTCTAGGTATCTGTAGAAAGTGTCTGGTGCCTGTAATAGATTGATAAAATTTAACTATTGATAAATATATGTAATTCATGATAATGTTTGTCTACTTATACTATTTGTAGGAATCAACTACTCAATTTAAACCCTGCAGCAAGAACATTTAATGTGACCCCTAGATGCTTTGTTTTGGGTCGTTTTAACCTGCATAGTGAATGTTGTCTCCTTGACATTTACCCCATTTCCTTTCTTTTTCGTATTAACCATTATGTCTGTTGAAATATAGGAGGGTTTTTGACAGCGTCATAAATTGTAATCAAACAATCAGGTTATTTGTTCACACGATTTAAGTGGTTGAAAACAAATGGATTTTACCTTACATCACATGCTAATATAATGTGCCATAAATATTTTGTTAAATCAGATATTTCAATTTTGAAAAAAAATATAATTATTCCAATAATGCCATAATCCTAATTGTAAAGTTTCATGCATGTATCTCATTTCCTTCATATAGAAAATTTATGCTGAAATTTTCATTCGGAAATGTGTCCATTATTGCATTGTTATGATATTACCAGAGAGTTCCAAAAAGTCATCATCTACTTGATTTCCCTACTAGTGACTTCACCAGGTAAATAAAAACCCTCCTATTGTAATCATTAGCTGAAAAGGACCGATTCTATGAAACATATTTATATCATGACCACTGAAAATATAATTGAAGTTTGTATAATTATTAGTTAAAAATATTAAATGCTTCAGCTTCATTATTAAATTACATGTGTATGCATATGTATTCTCTTTTCCAGACATCCGGGCACTTTACCTGTGGAGGAGGTGAAAATGACCACATTTCTCTATATATCTAAGTAACTTCAACTTTGATTTATTCATTCATTTTTCAAGATATTTTAATGAAACTCCGATTATGCATTTGGCACATCAATATTAACATCATATCAGAATTTCAACATCATAGGTATTATAACACAGAATATATTGCAATTTAAAATATCAATTTTTTAAATAGATTATATAAGAAAACATCGATCGCATCACCGCCCATATTAAAATCGACTGATCTGATTGGTCAATTCAGCTTTGTGATGTCACGCCGAATAGGAGAATATAAATGTTTATTTATCTATCACATTCTAATGTATTCATGCTTGATACTCTAATTTTGATTGGATGTCTTCAAAATTTCAAGGGTAAATTCCATGTTCTAAGGTTGGGATTAATAGCAATGTCACGACACAGATGCAAATTGGTTATCTGGTAACTTCAAAAATTTATTTAGGGTAGTACAGGGGCTTCAAACTGCACATCATTGTTGTGCATTAGACAAAAAATGGAATTCACTTTGGGAGAGTTGGAAAAATGATTTATGACATCTGATAATATATGAATTTCATCAAATATGTCACTTTTATTGGGTAAATATGCTGAATACTGAACTTTTTCAGCAAATTTCTGTTCTTATAAGGGGAGATATGTTTTTCACCATTTATCCAAAGATAAGGTCAGTGACCCCAAAACTTTTTTCATGCAAATTAAAGGCAAGTGTATAAGCTAGTAATTCACCAAATTTTAAAAAAATCTTCAATTAACACAGAAATATTCTAGAAATTCAAATATTGTGAAAAAGGTGAATTTTGATAAAACATGAAAATATGCTGATACTATCAAATTTTACAGTACATTTTTACATGAAGGCAAAAATTTTGCGGTCGTATTATGGTATAGCGCAGTTGTCGGCGTCTGTGGCCAGCATAACTTTGTTTCTAGTGGACGGATCATCTTCAAATTTCAGTATGAGGTTTCTTGGCATAAGGTTAACCCCTGGTTTTAATTTCGGGTTTGTGGCCCCATCCATTTCAGAAAAAGGGGTAAAATTGGGTATTTTCGTGTCTGTGGACAGCATAACTTTGGTTCCAGTAAACAGATCATTTTCAAATTTTAGTATGTTTCTTGGCACATTTTTAAACCGTGGTCATAATTTTATGTTCCTGGCCCCGCCCGATTCAGAAGAAGGGGCCAAAAGGGGTTAAATTGGGTGTTTTTTACTGTAGAATCTTTATTATATGTTGGATTTTGATGGGGTTTCTTTCAGAAACTCCTTAGAAAATTTCCAATCTGGAATATGCCAACGGATTTCGCATGGCATGTACCGTTCACGAGATAAATGGGACCCAATAGGGGCAAATTTCAAAAATTTCAATTTCTTTATTTTTAGTCTGATTTTGATGCAGTTTTTTGCAATGGATTCCTAATGAAAAATAAACATAGCACTACACCACCAGATTTTTGGTAAATTGTTTCCTTTCCAAGCTATGAGGGCCTAACGGGGCCAAAATTGCAAATTTGCAGATTACTTAAAATTTTTATTTTTCATCTGATTTCAATGGGATTTTTTTCTTTAGATTCCTTTCATTGTAGGCTTTCAATAGGCTTTCAGTAGTCAACAGATTTGGCGTAACTCTTTCCGTTTCTGAGCTATAAGGGGTCAGAATTGCAATTTTTAGAAATATGTGAAATCTTTATTTGAGATCAGATTTTGATGGGATTTTTTTCTTTGGATTCCTCTCAATGCAAGCTTTCAGAGCTATGTCAACAGATTTGATGTAGCTCTTACCGTTTCCGGGCTATAAGGGGTCAAAGGGGCCAAAATTGCAATTATTAGAAGTATGTGAAATCTTTATTTTTCATTAGATTTTGATGGATCTTATTCCTTGCATTCCTCTCATTGTAAGCTTTAAGTACTATTCAATTGATTTGGCATAGCTCTTACCTTTCCCAAGCTATATGGGATTTTTTCTTTGGATTATTCTCATAGTAAGCTTTATTTTTTGTGTCCAGCTAATTACTGTATCATGCTTTTTATTGTGTCCATCAAATTAATGGGTCAAGCTTTTTACTGTGTCCACATTTGCTTTAAATTACACTTGTTCAATTCCAGTGGTCAACATGCTGGGGTCGTATCATGCTGCGTTCTGCGTAGCCCTTTATTTCTTTAAATATGAAATGAATCTCTAGTGTTAATAGTATACACCAACAGAAAAAATACTTACCCGTACATATATCTTGTAAAGAAATCCTAACTGCTCTCCTGTTAGTTCATGGAGAAAAGAAAACCTAAATAAAAATATGCATAAAAAATGTAGAAATTTTGTTCATGAAATCTAATCGCCCAATCTCGCACATATATACATATTGTTTCATTTAAAAAAGACATTGAAAAATGCTTTAAAGATATATAAATCTTTTTGGTAAATAGTGTGAAATGACTTGTAGAGGTAAAAATGTTATCATGCATATGATCCTTTCTTCAGGAATCATAAAATTTATTTCAAAGATTGTCAAAAACATTAAAAGTTCTCATGTCTTGTGCTTTTTACTGAATTTCATAGGGTCAGAATAAAAGACAGATATGTACTATCATCTTTTGTTCATTATTGAAGGTCAGTATAGAAGTTAAAGAGCTTCATTTGCTATGTAGCCTTGTTGACAATAACTCTGTAATATTTCTGTATATTTTGTGGTGAGTTTTTTACTTCCTGTGCCAGTATCTCTTCTAGTTTTGAAGAAAACGCCTTTCACACATGGAAGACATGTCCTCAATTATTGTTTACTATATTCCATCCTGATTATGCTTCATCAGCTAGGTGGTTTTATCCTTTTGCTTGCCTTGCTTGGTCAAAATAAAGTAATTTGGACCTTTAATTTCTTTGAGAATAGTACAGTCTGTAGGAACAAAAAATGCAATACATATCCTTTTTACATACTAAATATAACCTTGCACATTTGTAGTGCACTGGGAATACAAAAAATACTAATACTAAAAATTCAAACTTACTCTTGTAAATTGTTTTGTTGTAACCAATTTTTAATATCTTGTTTCTTCCAGTGTAGTAGAACAATATCCTGGTCATCTATAGGAATCCCCGCTACTTGTTGTGGCTGTGATATTATAGCAGCCACACTTTGTTTACGTTTCTAAAACATACAAAACAATACAAGTTCTTCTGCCTTAAAATTACCGTAATTACTTCTAGTATTTTATAAGATTGATTTAGTTACTTGTTCTCTGTCAGCTTTTACACATATTTCTGTTTTTTGTCTTCCAAATGTTTTGTTTTGATCTTCACTGAAGGGCCATAAGTTGCGGAAAAACAAATTTACTGTTACTTTGTTACATATACCAATGGGTCAATGCCTCTGCTGGTCAACTGTTAGTCCACATTTGGTTTATTGGAAATAAACCTAAACTTTTTATCAAATCAGAAAATGTCTTACACCACATTCAAAATTTAAATAATGATGATACAGTCACTGGCCAAAAGTGTTGCCACATAAGATTTTTTTACTTATTTCATGTAAAACCAAATGTTTTCCAAAAAATTATTATGAAGTCAATTCATGTCAGATATTGATGAAAATTTCACTGATAAACTCAGGATCTTGTGAAGTTTACTTATTTATTTCAGTGTAATTTTCTGTAGTTTCAAAGAATACATGATTAATACCGTGTTCACACTACACATTCATCGCGCATTGAATGCGTATTAAATCTAGATTAAGCATTCACATCTAAAATATATCTGGATTGAATCTAGATTGAATGCGCATTGCCATCGCGCGATCAAACCACCTCTGGTAGGTGGTTTGATCGCGCGATGAATGCGTATTGACTTAATCTGGATTATGTCTGAACACTCAATCTAGATACATCGCGCGATGGATTTTGTGCGCAGACTCCGTTATATATATTTAAGGTAAACAGTATGTACCCATTTACTTATTTTCCAGGATTATTTTCTGAGTTTGAATCAACATTATACTGCATATAATTAGAAATACCTGGCGTTGTCTCTTTCAAATTCATCGTGATCTTATTTAATGCAAATGGTAACTGTTCATTGTTGGAATGTGCAAGGTTTCTTCTCACCAATTTGAAAGTAAAAGTAAGCCGAAGTTGTAGAGAAATGCTTTCTATTTTCTTGTTTTTATATTATTCATAGAAAATATACACGTGTACACATAAAACATGTGTTGAAATGTGGAAAAGATGTGAATGCACAATGTAGATTAAATACGCGATCTGAAAGTGTAATGTGGACAGGTAATGCGCATTCAATGCGTGATGAGCGATCGCACGATCAATCTGGATTGAAAATACACATTTCAATGTGAACACGGTATTAAACAGGAAGTAAACTTTTGACGTTACAATTTTACTTGGGTAAATTGGGAATAATGACCCTAAATTTTACACTTAATGTTTAAATCAATGATTCTTCAAAACAGCATGTTAAAAAACTATATCTAAATTGAAATTTTCATTGAAATCAGATAAGAATTGACTTCACAATAATTTTTTGAAATAATGTGGTTTTATATGAAATATTCCCTAGATGATCCTACCATGTACAGTTACTTAGATCTGAACTCAGACATAAACTTGAATGTAAGTCAATCATGCGGAAAATATAGGTCAAAGTGACCTAATTTTACCTGGATACTGACCTACAGTACAAACAGAGGCATACAGTTGAAAATCACTTCAATCCGACGTCGGTGAATTGTGTGTGAAACGTTACGTGGTGAATGTCCGACAACAAACCCGACATTCACCGACATTCACGGATGTCCGAGAAACTGATAAACAGAGGATTAACTCACCTGCTGTTGTTAATTG
>MJUU01044780.1:124834-138349 GCA_002080025.1 Modiolus philippinarum
CGATCTGAAAGTGTAATGTGGACAGGTAATGCGCATTCAATGCGTGATGAGCGATCGCACGATCAATCTGGATTGAAAATACACATTTCAATGTGAACACGGTATTAAACAGGAAGTAAACTTTTGACGTTACAATTTTACTTGGGTAAATTGGGAATAATGACCCTAAATTTTACACTTAATGTTTAAATCAATGATTCTTCAAAACAGCATGTTAAAAAACTATATCTAAATTGAAATTTTCATTGAAATTAGATAAGAATTGACTTCACAATAATTTTTTGAAATAATGTGGTTTTATATGAAATATTCCCTAGATGATCCTACCATGTACAGTTACTTAGATCTGAACTCAGACATAAACTTGAATGTAAGTCAATCATGCGGAAAATATAGGTCAAAGTGACCTAATTTTACCTGGATACTGACCTACAGTACAAACAGAGGCATACAGTTGAAAATCACTTCAATCCGACGTCGGTGAATTGTGTGTGAAACATGGTGAATGTCCGACAACAAACCCGACATTCACCGACATTCACGGATGTCCGAGAAGCTGATAAACAGAGGATTAACTCACCTGCTGTTGTTAATTGTACTTGTCAACATTTATCTACTTGTGTATACGAAGTAATTATCTCTAGGTGCAGTTAATTATTTTGGAAAAGCTTGCTTTTCATATTTAAAATAGTCGGAATATCGAGATATTTTTTTTTAAAAATATTATGCGTATGGCAGAAAATAATTGGTATGAACATCGTGAATTATATGTGACTCTCAGAACTCACAGTTGTTAAAATATCATATTATATAAAATAATTTGTTACTTATTAAATAATTTGCACGAATATCAGCCTTAAAATTGTGCAATTTGGTTTTGTTAGGTCAAGGTTAATCTTAGTGAGTGACGACCTATAAATAGCACGCTATTAATAACTTTGAATTATTAAAAAAAATCACACGAAAAATAGCTTCAGAGAAAATCAATATTCACATATCCTTGTGGGGAATATTTCAGTGAATATTCAGTTCCAAGAATTACTTAACATTCCATAAAAGCATTTGTCAT
Organism: Modiolus philippinarum; assembly: GCA_002080025.1. Classification (NCBI taxonomy): domain Eukaryota; kingdom Metazoa; phylum Mollusca; class Bivalvia; order Mytilida; family Modiolidae; genus Modiolus; species Modiolus philippinarum. The sequence goes on from MJUU01044780.1 coordinate 125,904, forward strand.
TTTTTACACAATGTCACGCTCAACAGACGGTGAACTTTTCTCATTTTATGCTAACATCTTCATAAAAGTGTTTTATCCGAAAGAAGTTTCCAATAGTATAAAAGTTCCTTTTTGCTGAGATTATAATTTAATTCTGAAATGCCTCGGCGAATTTTGGAAGAGACCACATCTTTGGCTCCTATTTTTGTCACAAACAATATGTGTGAGCCTATTTTTAAGGGGAATCCGCTTAACTGTATTTTGATTGGTCATAAAAATAGAAATTCCATGCTTCAATTTCGTGCAACCCGAACATTCTAGCATGTCAGTATGAGAATCTACGGAGGCTTACGTTATGAAATTAGACGTGTTTAACCCACTTTTCTCCTTCAAATGGAAATTGAGGAGATATTTTTACATTGGTATATGTTTCGTCGAAGCCATCCAATTGTCTTTTTTTATACGTTGCATTTATTAATACGTTCGGAAATACGATTTTGATAGGGAAGTCACATTAAACCCAGTTGTCATTGAGTTCATTTTTTCCTCTTAATTTGATATTAGCCTAAAACTTTTGAAGAGACAATTAGGACACTAAAACTCCGACAATTCTGGTGGAAGTCCGACTTTCACCGGCATTTATCAGTTGACCCAACATCAAAGAAAATTACCGACAATATTTTGGGTGAAATTTTTCCGACAATTTTGTCGGACAAACACCGACAATACCTGTGAATTCCGGGGCGACAAGGGTGAAAATTGTCGGACCAGAGTGATTTTTAACTAAATGCCTCTGTTTGTACTGTATGCCCAAAGATGCATGCACATGCAAGGTAAGATGATCCTACCATGTACAGTTACTTAGATCTGAACTCGGACGTAAACTTGAATGTAAGTCAATCATGTGGAAAATATAGGTCAAAGTGACTTAATTTTGCATGGATGCTGACCTACCCCCAAAGATGCATGCACATGCAAGGTTAGATGATTGTTCCATGTACAGTTACTTAGATCTGAACTCGGACGTTAACTTGAATGCAAGTCAATCATGTGGAAAATACAGGTCAAAGTGACCTAATTTTGCCTTTATGCTAACCTACCAAGATATATACCTAAATGCAGACGCGGACGAAGACACGGACGAGGACACGGACGTGGACAAGGACGCAGACGCCGGGGGTACTCCAATAGTCCCCCTCAACTTCGTTGAGGCGAACTAATTAAACGACATTATTTTGAACTCTCAGTTATTCTTTATTTAATATATCTTTGATTTGACTGACATGTTAGTCGTATTTATTCCTTACTAGTTATGTTGTAGGGAGCTAAAGGGAAAAACTTCAAAATCAATGATACCGTCCTACAAAAACCTGACCAGGAGTTGATCCCAGCTTATGAAAAGAGGGAATGTAGTAAAAAAAATCTGATGCGCCAACACTTTTGGCCACTGACTGTATATTGCCAATAATGTATATCGGGATTTTTTTGCTTGTGTCTAATTTTCGCTATGTTCGTGGTAGGCGTGAATTTTAGCCTCAACGTTAATTTAACTGCCAATTCAGATGCATTAGATTTAGTATAAAAACACAAATTTTAATCACAGCGAATATTTAGCTGTCCTGTTTTACACCAAAATCACGAAGAAAAGCCAATACGCAAATAACCTGATATATGGTATATGACTGATACTTCAGGCATCATAACATAGAAATGCCAATACCATGACATATTTAATACACACCTCAGGTCTCATTAGACCTTCCAACTCCATCTTTAATTCTCTAAACTTTTTATCAAAATCATATTTTCCACTAAAATCATAAAACTTCTTAGAACCAACTAAGATTCCAAGCCAACCATCTGGTTTGTACCGGTTCTGTAGTAAAACTGGAACTATCATTTTATCTCGGGCAAACGCATATTCAGCTTCTAAAAATACATGTTTATACATTTATAACAAAGCAATTTATAAGTTTTGACAGTTAAGATCTTTGTCAATATTTTAAACAAGCAAATGGCTGTGTGCATTATGATATATCAAAAGCTCTCAATGTATTTATTGATTGATATGGGGTTTAACATCACTCTCAGCAGTATTTCAGCTATGGTATATCATCTGGGTCAGTTTTAGGTGCCGGAGTAGCCCCGAGAGAACCGCCGACCCTGGACAGATAACTGACATACCTCATCACTTACAACTGTTTGTCGAAAACACCCTTTTTGTAATGTACAAAGAGGGGCGCAAACTCGCACCGCGTCAGGTGATAGACTACAGTGGTTGTATAGGTAGTAGAACTACATTGACCACTTGGCCACCCAGGCCCTGCTCTAAAGTAAAATCTTATTTGAAAACAAAATGTTAAACTTAACGTCTATATGATTTTATGGGATATTCATACAGCCAACAGTGGCAATGTCATAAGGCCAAGCATATAACAATATCTTATACAAAATTTTGGACATAATATATTTTTTTTCTTAATTGTAGCGAGATACTCCAAAATGTTGCCCAAAGTCAAATCATAAGCATGAAATGAACATGCAATAGTGTTTCCTGCATCTTTTGAAAAGGGCAGGGTAATTTTCTTCCTTTAGGGCACATAAAGCACGATCAATTACACTTTTAGGGCACCTTTATAGTGAATGCCTATTTTGCAATACAGTAAACAACATTATAAAGATACAGATGATGTTTGCAATATTAAAGAAAGTACAGTACAATATACCTGAAGCACGTTAAACAGATGTGTAAATGGACCCTTGCTGATACAAAATGACTGACTTATTTATAGACATTTTAAAGACAGCAACCTTTTCAGATCTAGAGGTCAATTTTGATACAGTGCCACTTGGGATGCTACAAGGTTTCAGATTGATTGTGATACCATTGGCACCACTTCATTAACTTTATCCTTATAGTGACTTTGCAAGATAACAATGTTAAATTTCTAGTGCTCTTTTGACTTGGAGCCAAATTTATCATGTTTTCCTCAATTTATAAAAATTGTTTTGCAAAGTAACAGATAAATGATGCCTAAAAACTTTTTTATTCTTTTTAATTTGAAACCAAATTATTTTTTATTGATATTAATTCATACAAATGTCAGTGTAAATAAAATTCTGAAAAATAAAATTCAACAATTTAAAGGGAAATAACTCATCTTTCAAAAAATGTGATCTGTGAAAAAAATTCATTTTTTTTCATTGCATCAAACAGAGAGTTTTTAAGAAAATTTTAGTGAAAGAAAGATTTGAAGTCTCAAAAGATTAATGATTATGAGAAATTGACATAAAATTGTCCTACAGGCAAGCAGATTATCTCTGATTGACAGGTAATAATTTATAACTCAGGTAAACAAAAGTGCCGACGGTGTTTGTTTACTTTAATTAGAATGACTGGCGTAATTAAAGTTAAGTACTTTGAACAAATAGAATAAACTGACAAAGGAAGTGAACATCATACTTCAATTTTTGACCATTTTTAAAAGAAATGAACAGTTTCAGTTAATTTATGGCAGGGCATCAAGGCACAGAGATTGAAAAAGGGCAGGGCGCCAAAAATGAAAATAAACAAGAGGCTCTCAAGAGCCTGTATTGCTCACCTGGACCATGGCTGACATAGATAAAAGGGATTTCCAATCAGAAAAACAAAACATAAAATTTAGCAGAATACTTTTTTTTCTAAAATTACAGTATTCTTGTTTGTTTTCCATGGCAACCAAAAGATCCATCATCCATTACAGCCCATAACAGAACACTATTCAAAAAAAAATTGGGCAGGGGTTCCCCTTATAATCAAAGTATTATATTTTGCTGAAATTAAAACATTCAGACCACATTTCAAATAAAAATTCAAAAATTTGTTAGGGGTTCGCCTTATAATCAAAGTAATACATATTGCTGAAATTAAAACATTCAGACCACATTTCAAATAAAAATTCAAAAATTTGGACAGGGGTTCCCCTTATAATCAAAGTAATACATATTGCTGGAATTAAAGCATTCAGACCACATTTCAAATAAAAATTCAAAAATTTGGGCAGGGGTTCCCCTTATAACCAAAGTAATACATATTGCTGAAATTAAAACATTCAGACCAGATTTCAAATAAAAATTCAAAAATTTGGACAGGGGTTCCCCTTATGATCAAAGTAATACATATTGCTGGAAATAAAGCATTCAGACCACATTTCAAATAAAAATTCAAAAATTTGGGCAGAGGTTCCCCTTAAAATCAATAGGGTCCAATGTTAAAACTATGTTCCCCGCTGGCCGCCATCTTGGATGAGGTTCCAAGCTGCTGGATATCCTTTTTGGAAGTGACCATCTAAGGACCATTGTGACTAAGTTTGGTTATAATTGGACTGGTAGTTTCTGAGAAGAAGATCTTTGAATGTCTTTCCCATAGGGTCCAATGTTAAAACTAAGTTCCCCCCTGGGGGCCATCTTGGATTAGGTACGGTCCTGCTGGATACCTTTTTTGGAAAGGACCATAGTGACTAAGTTTGGTTATAATTGGACTGGCAATTTCTGAGAAGAAGATCTTTGAATGTCTTATCCATAGGGTCCAATGTTAAAGCTATGTTCCCCGCTGGCTGCCATCTTGGATGAGGTACAGACCTGCCGGATATCTTTTTTGGAAGGGACCATCTAAGGACCATTGTGACTAAGTTTGGTTATAATTTGACTGGTAGTTTCTGAGAAGATGATCTTTGAATGTCTTTTCCATAGGGTCCAATGTTAAAACTATGTTCCCCGCTGGCGGCCATCTTGGATTAGGTACAGACCTGCCAGATATCTGTTTTGGAAGGGACCATCTAAGGACCATTGTGACTAAGTTTGGTTACAATTGGACAGGTAGTTTCTGAGAAGAAGATCATTGAATGTCTTTTTCATAGGGTCCAATGTTAAAACTATGTTCCCCACTGGCGGCCATCTTGGATTAGGTACATACCTGCTGGATACCTTTTTTGGAAGGGATCGTCGAAGGACCATTGTGACTAAGTTTGGTTATAATTGGACTGCAGTTTCTGAGAAGAAGATTTTAGAATGTGTTTACCCATAGGGTGCAATGTTAAAACTATATTCTCCGCTGCAGCTAATCTTGGATGAGGTACAGACCTGCCAGATACCTTTTATAAAGGGGACCACCAAAGGACTATTATGACCAAATTTGGTTCCAATTGGCCCGGTGGTTTCATCTTTGAATGAAAAGTTTACGAAGGACGGACAGACGGTCGATGGAAGGACAATGGACGCCGGACGCCAAGTGATGGCAAAAGCTCACCCTGGCATAGCCAGGGGAGCTAAACAAGAGTGGACCCTAATAGATGTCTCGCCCGTCCCTGCTTGTCGCTAAAACAGTCATGCACTACTCAAGAGCAACCTACAAGCCAAATATTATTACCATTCCACTTACAGTAATTAAGAAACTATTCTAATCAGAAACACTCAACTTTGTTCACTAGACCATGAAATTGAGGTCAAGGTCAAAAGCCATATGGCAGACTGACATGTACTAACCAAAACCAAGCTATATACCAAATATCATTGACCTATGGCTTGTAGTTATTGNCTTTTTTGGAAGGGACCATCTAAGGACCATTGTGACTAAGTTTGGTTATAATTGGACTGGTAGTTTCTGAGAAGAAGATCTTTGAATGTCTTTCCCATAGGGTCCAATGTTAAAACTAAGTTCCCCGCTGGGGGCCATCTTGGATTAGGTACGGGCCTGCTGGATACCTTTTTTGGAAAGGACCATAGTGACTAAGTTTGGTTATAATTGGACTGGCAATTTCTGAGAAGAAGACCTTTGAATGTCTTATCCATAGGGTCCAATGTTAAAGCTATGTTCCCCGCTGGCTGCCATCTTGGATTAGGTACAGACCTGCCGGATATCTTTTTTGGAAGGGACCATCTAAGGACCATTGTGACTAAGTTTGGTTATAATTGGACTGCAGTTTCTGAGAAGAAGATTTTAGAATGTGTTTACCCATAGGGTGCAATGTTAAAACTATGTTCTCTGCTGCGGCTAATCTTGGATGAGGTACGGACCTGCCGGATACCTTTTATAAAGGGGACCACCAAAGGACTATTGTGACCAAATTTGGTTCCAATTGGCCCAGTGGTTTCATCTTTGAATGAAAAGTTTACGAAGGATGGACAGACGGTCGATGGAAGGACAATGGACGCCGGATGCCAAGTGATGGCAAAAGCTCACCCTGGCATAGCCAGGGGAGCTAAAAAAGGGCAGGGTTTCAGTTAAAAATGGCAGGGCGTCACAGCATGCCAAAATCTGCTGTAGGAAACACTATGCAAACAGACTGAACCTACATCAGATTAAACTAGCGCTGAGGCATATGTTGTCTATCTCCTTCGCAACAGATCTACTATCTGAAAAAATTTTAAAATGAAAAGAAACAACGAATATGTAATATATTTCTTAAGACTCTGTCTAAGTTCAATTATTACTCTACCAGTACACAGACACCTGATCTAATCCATGGTTTGAATTTGGTCTGTTTTTTCCATCTGTATGTGAGTCTCCTTTTTTCTTTTCTTGGCCTTAATCATGTGATGTCTTTGTTTCTTGGTGTTTCCTATGTTGCCATTGTGTTTAGATTTACAGTTAGGTTCTCACTTTCATTACTCTATATCATTTCTTTTTCAGTATTAAACATTGAATAGCATGAAGTCAGTCCAAATTAAACTGTTTACAGACCTGTTCTACAATTTTTACTGTCTTTGTATTTTTCCGAATAACAACATAACACAACAGCAGCTTTCTCTATTGCTGATGCCATCATCTGAAGCATAGAGCCTTCCATAAAATCTACATCTATCCAAACAGGAAAGCCATTCTCTCTTAACTTGTCTTTTAGCTGTAAAATAAAACAATAACATAATGAATATATTGATTTGTCTCCCCTATGGATAAACAAAACCAGAGGCTCACAAAGCATGTATAGCTTATGTGGTTACTGCTCCAATAAGATTTTCCAACAAGGTCCAATAATAGAGCTGAGGCAGATGATATTTTAGCTTTATAACTGGTAATAAAATTACACATTTGGTAGATTACCATAATGTTACAATTCCATAGCAGTATGCCCCAATGTCAAATTCAAAACTAAAGATCTGTGATGGTGGCCATCTTGGTACACAAATCTCACATTTAGTAAAGGGCCATAATCATACCATTTACTCTTGATACTAACTTACATATGAAATAGTTTTCAATAAAAGGTAATTTCCATAGTGTCCATCTGTGGTGACAGCCATGCATTTTAGATTTAGGAACAGCAGAAATATTACCGGTATACCCAATTGGTAGATGACTATCATGCTTACAATGCTATATTAATTTCAACTTGATGCATGAAATGGTTTTCAGAACAAGAGCTATCACCGAATGGTATGCAGTTATACCCCTGCTCATTGAACCATGAATCAATACGGTAAGAGCAAATATAAGTGTGTGTGGACACAGTATTAGAGAGAACATAATAGAAGTACTAGTATGAACAAAAAGAATCATAAAAAAATAAACAGAATTTCTCTTATGATGCACGCTTATTATCTATTCCTTGCATGAATAGTTATTTGTGGTAGACAGCGAGACTTTGAAGCTGGAGTTAGATATGAACTTATTGAATCGCTTTTACACGAATTTCATTTGTCGATCACAAATAATAACACATCACACGTGATGTGCTATTACTTTTTCGATGTTTCCATTGGACCACTGTGAAATCTAGTTGGCTGTGATTAACGTTACCTAGCAACGGTGTTGTTAACCACAGTTCGGCAATAAAAATTCACTGCATTTATTTATGAAAATCATAAGAGAAATAGTTTTTAACAACTCAAAAGAATTGTATATCGATGGATATCAACTCTCGTTATGTCATTTCAAATATAACTAGAGCTGTCGGCAAAGCTATACTAATGCTCCCCGCAACTGCATTTGAGTACCAAGGCATGTCATTTTGAAATTTGACCTTCAGCCACATGGTAATTGGAAAGTAAATCTTGTCAAGGATTGAGCGCCACCGTCATTGTGAACACTATAAACGTCTCTAACGTTACCTATTGTTGACGTTACCGTATTGTACGTAATGTTGCTATGTACACAACGTTCTAGTTTTCATATTACAAGTTGAAATGTACAGACGTATTAGTTTATTCAAAGCGAAGTACTAACCAATCTCGACATAGATTCCCAACATATTGGTGCCGTTACTCATGGAGAAACAAAAGGCTACACGTGGTGGACACAGAAGCGCCGTCACGAGATTAATTCACAAAACAGATAACAGAATTTTGGAACAGGACTTCACCAACCAGGACCTGACAGCAGTAATCGAGACCTTACAGAAGAAACAAATTGTGTTACAAACTCTTGACAATCAGATTCTAGAATCTACAGAAGTTGATGACATAGAACATGAAATCTTGGATATCGACGAATTCAATTTACAAGTGGAAACTGCTATTCATAGATACAGAGAAATCGTATCACGGAAAGTACAAGTAAGCGTGACACAACCAACGGTGAGTGATGATTTTTCTTATAACACGCATGCAAACCAATTCAACATTCCGTCCACTAGTAATGCATGTGAAAATACAAATCAGTCATCTGTAGGAGATAGTATCGTAAGAACAACACCAAGCAATAATTCAGCGTTTGACCAGAACTTTTATCACAGATTGCCCAAGTTAGAATTGCCGACATTTTCAGGGGATCTTCTTTCATGGCAAACATTCTGGGAATCATTTGAATCCTCAGTTCATCTTAATCCATCACTTTCAAATGTGCAGAAATTTAGCTATCTTCGAACCCAAATTCACCATGATGCCGCACAATGTATATCGGGATTATCTCTCACAAATGCAAACTATGATCAAGCGATTATGTTACTCAAAGACAGATACGGAAAAACACAAACAATAATTGATGCTCACATGAAAAGTCTTCTTGAACTACCTAGTCCGTTACTTACACCACAAAGTATCAGGTCATTTTACGACAAAATGGCAGCAAATAAGGGGCTTAGATTCGCTCGGACAATCCCAAGATAGCTATGGTTCATTGTTAATACCGATAATATTAGGAAAATTGCCCACTGAAATGAAGAAAAACATGACAAGGGAATATGGTCAACAAAGTTGGAACATAAGATCATTGAGACAAGCTATCGCAAAGGAGTTATATGAACATGAAGTTGACAATTCAAATACAGCAGATAATTTGACACCAACAGCATCTTTTCACACGGGTTCAACTCATCATAGACCAACTACCAAATATCAGTCTAATGCGAACCAGAATTCGAAAACACAAAGGACCGCAAAATTATGCGTGTATTGTAAACTACCCCATTCCGCAGTGGAATGCACAAAAGTTACTGAACATGACAAGCGTTATTCAATTATTAAACAAAAACAGCTATGTTTTAACTGTTTTGGATCACACAAGGTATCAGAATGTCAGTCTCGTTACAAATGCTGTAAATGTGACAAAAAGCACCAAACTAGTCTCTGTGACAAAGAAAAACCACAAAGAGCTGAGTCAAATTCAGTCCAAGGGGTCAGAACAAATGTTAACGCGGTTGATATAGAAAACAAAGAGAATACATCTACTTTACACACTTCGTCCTCATCCGTTGAACCTCGGAATAATGTTTTGTTGAAAACAGCAGTTGCTCCGGTTTGGGCAGGAGATTTATTGGTATGCGTCAATATTTTATTAGACGAGGGGTCACAGAAAACTTTTGTCACTGAGGAACTAGCCAGTAAACTACATCTTAAGTCTAGCGGGAAAGCAAACGTAAGCTTAGCTGCCTTTGGAGATGAAAATAGAAAGGTAAGATACCTAGACAAAGCCATACTTGATCTAGAGACTCAAAACGGAAAGAGGATTCCTATGGAGGCATTAATTGTACCTACAATAGCAGCACCATTAAATAGCCATATTATTTTTGAAGCATCCAAATTACCATACTTGAAAGGACTTAAACTTGCACACCCTGTTGGTAAGGAAGACACATTTGAAATCGCAATGCTCATTGGGTCTGACTATTACTGGGACATCGTCCAAGACCAGATAATTAGAGGGAAAGGACCAACTGCAGTCAAATCTCGACTCGGGTATTTGTTATCCGGACCGCTGAATATTCACTCAGATTCTACCACTTCAGCCGCTATGATGAACATTATGTTACAACATAATACAGAGGAGTGTAGTTTGGAAAAATTTTGGAACTTGGAATCGATGGGAGTAAAAACAGAAGACAACGATGGATCAGTGAAATCAAATAAGGTTTTTGAAGCATATATGGAAAACAATATTACTTTGAGGGAAAACCGCTACGTGGCAAAACTTCTGTGGAAAGAAGATTTCGCAGAATTACCAAGACAAAACGTAGAACACAAAACATGATCAGTAGATTAGGCCGGGAACCAGTTATGTTGAAAACCTATGGAGATATAATCTCAGAGCAAGAAAAACGGGGTTTTATTGAAAAGGTTCAGGATCAAGATTGTAGTGATAGAGTACACTACATACCCCATCACGCCGTAAGGAAAGACTCTACAACAACGCCATTACGCATCGTATATGATTGCAGTTGTAAGGAGTCATCGAGTGCACCCAGTTTAAAGGATTGCCTAATGTCAATCCCACCACAAATGAATGAACTTACCGGCATTTTAGCAAGATTTAGATTAAATCAGTTTGCAGCAGCTACCGATATTGAGAAGGCATTCCTTCAGATTGAATTGGATGAAACGGATCGCGATTCAACAAGATTTTTTTGGTTGAGCGACCCTTCTGACCCGTCTAGCGAATTAATAGTTTATAGATTCAGAGTAGTTTTATTCGGCACAACTTGCTCTCCGTTTATTCTCAGCACAACACTAATGAAGCACCTGAAATTGCACCCGTCAAATACAGCAACAACTTTGATGAATAATTTATATGTGGACAATGTTTTAACATGTTTTACAGATGAGCAAAGTTTGTTGACTTTTTACCGCGAATCACGTAAGACATTAGCCAAAGGAGGTTTCAACTTGAGGTCGTGGACGTCAAACAATGAAGAATTACGACAGCTAATGTGAAAAGTCAGAAATCAGACTGAAAAATCAGAAATGTGTGCAGAAAATGTTACTACAATTAAAATATTAAGACTACGTTGGAATGTCAAGGAGGACAAAATTTTGTACCAGAACAATATATCATTTGATCCTAAAAGTGTAGTAACCAAGCGTGAAATACTGAAACTATCGTCCAGCATTTATGATCCCTTAGGGATACTTAGTCCAGTTACGATTCGTGCTAAACTCTTGATGCAGTCACTCTGGGAACATAATTATGACTGGTATGAAAAGTTACCGGAAGATATCAAATCGAAATGGTGTGACATTATTAGCGATTTACAACAAGTATTAGCGACCGAACAGCCAAGATGTTATTTAGGAGGACATTTACAAGATTCAGATATACAGCTACATGTATTCGTGGATGCCAGCCAAAGTGCTTATGGAACGTGTGCATATTTAGTTAGAAATGGAAAAGGAACCTTAGTTATGGCAAAAAATCGAGATGCCCCGTTGAAGCGTATCACACTACCTAAATTAGAATTAATGGGAGCTGTATTAGGAACAAGAATGGCAAGGCATTTAATTAACAATTTGAATTTAACAAATATGGAAATAAATTTTTGGTCTGACAGCCAAATTGTTCTGCAATGGCTTATGTCAAAAAAGCCATTGAAAAAGTTTATTGCCAATAGGATAAATGAAATTAAGGAGAATGTACCAAGACAACACTGGCGATATTGCCCAACCAACATAAATCCGGCAAATCTTTTCACCAGAGGAATACTGGCGTCGAAATTTATTAACAACGACTTGTGGTTTCATGGACTGAACTGGATTTCAGACCGACAGAATTGGCCGATATGGACTGCAAATCATAGCGACCATGATATTGATGGATTACAGACCGAAAATGACAAATGCGTATTATTGACGTCTTCAGACACTGCACAATATGGAATAGATAGGATAATTGATTTGGAACGATTTAGCAGTTTAAGAAAACTTTTAAGAGTTACTGCCTATGTCCGTCGATTCATCAATAACTGTAGACAAAATGAGAATAGGACATCAGTTTTGTACATAACTACTAGTGAAATTCGTCAGTCGTTACTGATTTGGATTCGGAATACACAAAATGGAGTGTTTTGCAGTATTGACAGTTCAAACAAAAATACATCGATAAAGAGACAATTGAAACTTTTCAAGGATGAAAATGACATTTTCCGATGTAAAGGAAGAATCGATAATGCAATATTAAGTGATGATGCAAAGTTTCCTTACTTTCTACCGTCTAAGCATACATTCACAAATCTTGTTATTTTGGATGCGCATGTAAATCATCTACACTCAGGGATATCTAG
>MJUU01044782.1:0-36965 GCA_002080025.1 Modiolus philippinarum
GTTTTCATCCTCTAATAGCCCTTTTCAGTAGCTCCAATCATCATTTTTTAGATTATAAATATCATTACAGATAAAAAAGTTACACATCTTTAACCTTTTTCAAGAAACACACTTGAAAGTCCTACTTTGTTTCTTTCAAATTTAACAACGCTCAATCCTGGTGTCTTCTTTCCCGTCCGCGTTCCAGGTATTTATTTACTTACGAACATATTTCATGTCATTCATTAAAGGGACATTCAAGAGGAACAATGCCACCAAAGGTAAATTGATTTTTATAGAGTTCCGGTGTTCGCTCCTCATTACTTAAAAGAAAATATGATATAGATTTTTTGTAATTAATAAATTGGTCACGTTGCTGGAAAAAATTATGCACAAAGTTCGTTACTTTTTTTTTTAACCTATTGCAGAAATTTTAAGTGTGTTGAAATCAGTGTGTGCAGCTGATGAAAATGCAGTTTTAATTGTGAAGATATCATGTGAAATAAAGATTTTAGATTTTTTTTTATATTTTATAACATTGTCACATTTCTGGTTATGGACAACAAATATACTAGAAAACGATTGTTAAACATTTTGATAAAAGGCAATAACCTCTGTAGCAAACAAATAAAAACATGTGTGTGCAGTTCTTTTACAGAGTTTTAATTAAGAAGTTTTCCTTCTTTTAGGGCAAAATCTACATTTCAAGGAGCTCTGTTTTGTTGAAGGTTATAGGGTTGTTGATCAGTAGCAAGATTGTTTTATTTCATTTAAACTTTCTCTATAACTTAATTTTGTGCCCTTTGACGTTTATCTGTATTATGCAGAATTTTTTTTATTAATTTTTACAGAATATTTAATAAGAAATGAGATTTTTTTGTCGGTATAAAGATATGGTACTTAATAATCTTATGCATTCATTGAAATTTAGCTAAATGTTATCAATAATAAAGGATAATCAAATTACAATGTATATAATAATATGAACTCGTATCATATCTACTTACATCCGCCGGCATTTCAATAACAAATTCTTCGGAATTGGCTGCGGTAATTAATTTAGAAACAGCATCATGAAGTGGAACAGGAGGAAGAGGGTGTCGTACATTTCCAGTTATACCGGAGTGTCCTAACAGTACTAAACTGACCAATATATGTGAATTATCAAAATGTACCTAAATAAAAAGACACAATACTGTTAGCTGTAACATTATTTTTAAATAGAAAAGCAATATTCTCTTGGTGTACTATCAATCTAAATATGAAGAAATAACGCCTTTAATGTTGTTCTTATCATCCCTTCATGTTAGAAAAATTATTGTATGTTGTAATATCATACCCACATGAGGACCAATGTAGTATGTCATTGGTAGCTATAGTCCATGGGCTGGAATAACCCCCGTGCACCCCCTCCCTACCACTTCCAAACCCCACTCATTTTTTTAAGTGCGCATACATCCCCTCTTCAAAATAAAAGTTACCCCAACCCCCAACAAATTTACTCTAAAATTGTCAATTTTTTTGTCTATTTTCGCATAAAAATAACCAGATGTCGCAATATGTGTGTTGTAAAAGACAATGTTGCATAAATTATATTATGATTTTATATTTTAACAGTCATTTGTTGACTTAAACTCAGTATTTTGCCCGAAATTGGTGAAAAATGGGAATTTTCAACATTTCAGAATTATCCAAAGTCCACTGCTATATCGTTATATATGCCAGATCTGTAGGATACTTCTACAACTATGCCAATCAATTGTACCAAGCGACACATTTCCTAAGAAAAACAAGGAGTGTTAAATGTTACTCTGATTACAGAAAATCTTACCCCTACCCCAACAAATTTCTCCTGAATTTTTTTGTCTATGTTCACATAAAAATAACCAGAACACGCAAAACATGTGTTGTATATGCCAATAATGCATGAATTACATCAGAATGTCGTATTTCAACAGCCATTGGTCGACTTAAACTCAATAGTTCTCCCAAAATTGATGAAAAATGGGAATTTTCAACATTTCAGATTTGTCCGTATTTCATCGTTAAATCGCAATATATGTCAAATGTGTAGAATTTATCTGCAGATAGGCCATTTTATTGTCCTAGGCAATACATAAATTGTCTTAAAACATTGTTTAGAGAAACAAGGAGTGTTATATGTGACTCTAAATACCGAAAATCTTACCCCTACCCCAACAAATTTTCCCTGAAATCGGTGATTTTTGGTTTATGGTCTATGTTCGCATAAGAATAACCAGAACATGCAAAATGTGTGTTGTATATGACAACGTTGCATGAATTACATCATGATTTGGTATTTTAACACCCATTGGTCGACTACAACTCAATATCTCTCCCCAAATTGATGAAAAATGGGAATTTTCAACATTTTAGATTTGTCCATAGTTCACTGTTAAATCGCAATATATATCAAATCTATAGAATATATCTGCAGACATGCCAATAAATTGTTCTAAGCGATACATTAGATGTCTTAAAACATTGTTTAGAAAAACAAGGAGTGTTGAATGTGACTCTAAATACGAATACTCTTACCCCTACCCCAACATATTTCCATCCAAATTGTCATTTTTTTTGTCTATGTTGGGATAAAAATAAGCACCACACGCAAATTCTGTGTTGCATATAACAAAGTTGCATGAATACTATCATGATTTGGTACTTCAAATCCCAGTTGTCAGTTTAAACTCAATATTTTGTCCAAAATTGATGAAAAATGGAAATTTGTAGCATTTCAGATTTGTCCAAAATTCGCAATTAAAATTACCCAATCTTATCTCACTACTGACAAACTTAAAAGCCACAAGAAGTATTGTCCTTGTGATGCTAAGCTTGTAATGTGTAGTTGAATATACTGCTTTATTTTCATTGATGCTGGTTGCTTAATTTCTCACTTCCTGTCTTTATTGCTTTTCATATGTAGTCTTCTGATGTACTTTATTGTACTAGTGCACTGGTTTTAGTGTTAAATTTAGGTGTTTCAACCCCTATTTTTATTTAAGCGGTGGGTCTCGTCAGTGGTCAGCCGCTTGTGTTTTGCAGATTTCAATAATGCATTTCGTCATACATTATGTTGGACCATACACCTATTTATTGCACGCATTGACCGATCATTCTTATGATCTTATGCTTTGTAAAAATATCAACATGTTTTTCAGTTGTCAAGTATTCGAAGATTCGAACAACTATCATGAGTGATTTGATCAATGTTTTGAAAAATCAGTATGTGCGAATTTCTATTGATTAAATTTTCTATTCTCATCATGTAGCTTTTGATGTTCAAACTCACTTCTTGTATGAAATTCTTAGTGCTATTCAATTTCAACTCTTGTCATAGAGATGAATTATTATTCATTCGATTAATTATTTGCTGTTTTCTATTCCGATTTCTATATAGACCAGTATTTGACTGAATTTTTATCTGCGTAATCATATAGCTATTGTCTACAACTTTTAATTTTGGCTAATCAGTCGATTTTGTAATTCGACTTTTTAATTGCTGTAGTCAATTTTTGACCAGCTATTTCTTTGTAGTTCAGTATTTGACTGAATTCTTTTCTATAGCCATTTCTGTGTGTAGATAGCTTGAGATGAACGTGCCATCTAATTAAGTGAGAGATTTCTGATCACTTGTAGGCGTGTCTTGTACACGTATGAGATAGCAGACGATGTATTATTTGATAAGAATGTGAGACTTTTTATGTCAATTTCCAATATTGAAAATTGATAGTAGCATTTCAATGCATTATTTCTATGATGTTATACAGTTGCATTTTCAGTCACCATCACATTTACATATTTTTTTGTGGAAATTAAGTCAATCCTAGATAAAGACATTTATTTCCTGCATTTGTTGATAAATTTTCTTCTTCTAAAATTTTCTAAACATGCAACGGGCATATTGAAAAAGTTTTGCTTGGATTGGTTCTGAATAGTTCTTTTCTTTTAAAAAACATAGATAAACTCTTAGAAAGGAGACATTATGTAGCTACCCTTGCAAGGGACCTCAGAAGATTCAAGGAGGATGAATTACCAACTTACATGAGAGTTCCAAGTTCAAGTTTCTACCCTCAACTAAAATCAGAAGAATCAGAGAAACTTTTCCGCAACAGAATTGTTGAGTTTAATAAGAATAAGAAGAGGGAATTCCGCGAGTCAATGTTGGAACAGGCAAAAGAAATATCTGACAATATTACCAAAGAGACAGAGCAAATATGGAAGAAAACATGCATTACCTTGGGCAAAACAGCACAAAACAGTGGAAATAAGATAACTATATTAAATGATCAAGTGAACCAACTAAGAGAAAAATAGGCAAATGAATATAGAAGAAGCGTAAGTGCGAATGAATACACTGTCAGAAGAAGCGAAAGTACAAATGAACACAGAAGAAGCGCAACTGAAAAAATGACACAAGTTCGGAATCGTCAGAAGTTGAAAAACTAAAACGAGAACTTGAAGATATGAAAAAGAAAAATGAACGGGAAAAGGAAAAAAGATCGGGTGCAGACATTAATTTAATCATGAAAGAATTGGAAGAACTTAAAGATACCGTTGGTAACAGAGGCCGTCATGGACATAGAGGTGGACGAAGGGGATATTTTAGAGGCGGAAGGAAAAGTTACTATTTTTAGAGAGACGTCTTCAGAAAAGTGCTATGAGTGACAAAATTCATATGTTCAGGAAATTGGATCTCTATTAATGTAATAAATAGAATAAGTAAAATCTAGTTATAATTATATCATGTAATGGTCATCTGAGGTAAAGTAAATAGAATAAGTACTTAATTATCCTTATCAACAAATCACTACAATCTGGTCACACTTGAAGTCTTATCGTCTGCATAAATAATGTTTGCTTTACACATCTTGTATTGGAAAATTATTTGGTAATGGATGTACTGACTTTATTGCATTTTCATCTTGAAATAATGTTTGTTTAAAAAAAAAAAAAATCGATGGTTATTGGGTGATAGATATATGCATTACAATCTAATACTTTATTGCATCTTCATCTTGAAATTATACTTGCAAATACTGCTTGCTTCACAAATAAATATATGTATTACAATCTACAACTTTATTGCATCTTCATCTTGAAATTACGATGTCTAAAAGTTTATTAAACAATTATTTCTTTGCTCATTAATACAAACTATGATGAAATTGGGCAGTTATAGATGGTTATACAAAATTCTTATAATAATTTCCTGTGGTCAATTTGGCATAGTTCACGTGGTGTTCATACTGTCCTTAAGATCATCAAGTTCTTTTTTTTTAACTGTGATATATCTGCACTATCTTGAAAAGTTTTATCATAGAAAAACTGATTTGATTTTTGAATCTTTAATTACAGGAATACTTTACATAATTTGTAATATAAATAGTTATAATGTCGTGTTATTTCGGTAGTGGTCAATCATGACGTAGATTCTTTCTTGTAAGAATGACAGTTTTATCTCGACCAATCAAACACATGGAAAGTTTTGTAGAGTGAAATGACCACGTGTTACTTGTGTAACAGCAGTTATTTGCTTACACAGCGAGGAAACAGATACATTTATCAATTATAGAGCGACATCACATACAGTCTTTGTGAAATATCTCGCAATTAGAGCATTTCACCATTACTTAAGACTAATAAGAAAACATCTCACAATTAGAGTGTTTCAAATTTTAAAAAAATCTTGATCTTACAATATTTCTAAGATTATAATCAAGACATAAATAGAAGCCACCAAAGTTTTAAAAAAAATACCAGTCAATAGTTTTGCACTCTACACACTACCAAAATGGCTAAAAATCGACATTTTAAAAAGAAAGATAAAAAACGAAAGGCATTACAACATAAAGTGAAATTACGCATTCATAACGGAAAAAGAAAAAATGAAATAAANACTTTGATGAATTATCACGCAAAATGAGATGCAAATATCATTTTGATGACGGATTGAGAAATTACAATTTTCATCCATTCCTCTCTAAAACCGGATTTAACCCGGGTATGGCAAACAGTGCCATCGAAAACTACTTATTCTGTGCAAAAACAGAATTGGAAAAACTACCACAATTAAAGTTCCGAGATAATCTTTCTAAAAACGAGAGATTAGCTTTAAAATCATTAAGACAAAATAGACAAATAATTATTAAAAAAGCAGACAAAAATTCATCCGTCGTTATACTTGACAGAGAAATATACACCAAAATGGCGATGAAACAATTAAATGACCAGATACACTATGAAGAATTACAAAGGTCTCACATTTCGGAAATTACACAGAGTATAAACATAATTATCAATAGACTACATAAAGCGTCAAAAATAGATGATATTACATTTAAATATATACACAATCAAGCTACCAAAAGACTTGGAAGAATATATTTCTTGCCGAAAATTCACAAAATTAATGACAATGACAGAGAAAAGTTAGAAAAGGATAAATCACATCTATTGAATATAGATATCCCCGGACGTCCCATTGTGTCATTATGCAATAGTCCCATTGAAAGAGTGGGACAATTCATAGATGTGTTCATAAAACCAGTTGTATCTCAACTCTGGACCTACACACAAGATTCAACAGCATTCATAAATAAACTGGAGAAAACTAAACTCCCACCCAACATTTTGTTGAATTCGTTTGATATAACCAGTATGTATAGTAATATGCACCATACTGAAATAATAGTAGCTGTAGAAAGAGCCTGGCCTAAAATAGCACAATGTAATACTCTTCTACCACTTCCCCAAAAAGAAGAAATGCTATCGCTTCTTAGAATTGTACTTGAAAATAACGAGTTTGAATTTAACGGAAAAATTTATAGACAAAAGGTGGGCGTGGCAATGGGAGCCCCAATGAGCCCATCGCTCACAGACCTGAGATTATTTGAAATAGTTTCTGAAATATTACAACAATTTCAACATGCAAATAAAATTATAATGATGTCTATATATCGGGATGATGGATTTATTTTGTTCAATGGTACAGAAGAATGCCTCTAACAATTTTTCGACATTGCAAATAATATTCACCCTCTCTTGAAATTCACATACAATACTTCAGAAAAACAGATGCAATTTCTTGACATAATGGTATTTAAAGGAAACAGGTTTTTAGAAGACGGAATACTCGATGTTAAACTATTTCGCAAAACTACAGATAATTTCCAATATCTTGAAAAATCGTCTGCTTATCCCTCGTCTGTGTTCAGGGGATTTATTGCCGGTGAAATCACACGATTCATTAGATCTTCTAATAACAAGATAGACTTAGATGCACAAATAGAAATATTTAGAAAAAAACTAATTAAAAGAGGATACACTCCAAATTATATAGACCCATTATTTAAGAAAACATTAGAGAAGAACAGAAAAAACACATTGAAATATCAAGGTAGAAATAAACTGAAATCACCACTGTTAGTTTTTGCCACACGGTATAATCCAGAAAACATTTTCACATAATTGAAAACAATACTATCGCAAAACAATTATTTCCGAGACCACCAATTTTGGCATATCGGAAACACAAAAACTTAAAAGATATGCTGACATCGTCAAAATTATCAGACCGTTAAAATGGAAAATAAAATGAGAAAATAAAATATTTGCAGATTCACGGGGTGTCCTGCTCTATAACAATATTACGTTTGATACAAATGACTGAAAGTGCTATAATAAACTAGAACAATTATACATAATTCATAATTATTTAATCAGGGCAGAGCAGCTGATGAGGATGAACGCCCTTAGTCTCAAGAGACTTAAACTGAGATCCGAAACACCACGTGTAAAATTCATATTATATTTAAAACAATCATTAACAATTATCTATAATTACAACTGTATTTCAGACACATACCAAATAAAAATATATCAGAATAAAAATGCAAAAAAAATCAATTATTCTGACATCTGAATATGCAACGGGCATATTGAAAAAGTTTTGCTTGGATTGGTTCTGAATAGTTCTTTTCTTTTAAAATACAAAGATTGTCTTAAAACACTGTTTAGAGAAACAAGGAGTGTTATATGTGACTCTAAATACCGAAAATCTTACCCCTACCCCAACAAATTTTCCCTGAAATTGATGATTTTTGGTGTATGGTCTATGTTCGCATAAGAATAACCAGAACATGCAAAATGTGTGTTGTATATGACAACGTTGCATGAATTACATCATGATTTGGTATTTTAACACCCATTGGTCGACTACAACTCAATATCTCTCCCCAAATTGATGAAAAATGGGAATTTTCAACATTTTAGATTTGTCCATAGTTCACTGTTAAATCGCAATATATATCAAATCTATAGAATATATCTGCAGACATGCCAATTAATTGTTCTAAGCGATACATTAGATGTCTTAAAACATTGTTTAGAAAAACAAGGAGTGATGAATGTGACTCTAAATACGAATACTCTTACCCCTACCCCAACATATTTCCATCCAAATTGTCATTTTTTTGTCTATGTTGGGATAAAAATAACCACCACACGCAAATTCTGTGTTGCATATAACAAAGTTGCATGAATACTATCATGATTTGGTATTTCAAATCCCAGTTGTCAGTTTAAACTCAATATTTTGTCCAAAATTGATGAAAAATGGAAATTTGTAGCATTTCAGATTTGTCCAAAATTCACTTTTAAATCGTTATATGTGGTAAATCTCGAGGATTTATCCGCAGATATGCCAAGATATTGTCTTAACCGTTGCATATGTTATTTAAAAACACTGTTTAGAAAAATGAGGAGTGTCCAATTCGACTCTAAATACTGAAAATCTTACCCCTACCCCAACAAAATTAAACTAAAAATCTCCAAATATGACCGTCTATACATATAAATGAACAAAGCATACTTTTACTTTCTTTGCAAAAGATGCATTTGATACATCATAATGTGTAATTTTGACACCAAAATATGGGTAAAATTGAATATTTTGGAGGATTATCGTGAAAAATGGGAATTTTCAGTATTTCAGAATTTTTCGAAATTCAAAGTTAAATTGCTGAATAACTGCCCATAAACCGGGCGCATTATCTTATTTTGATATATGGGAAGCTCTGTGTGTTTTGGTGCTTGAGAATGATATGTCATTGGACCTTTATACAATGTTTAAGCTTTTCAAGCTGAATAAAATGAAATGAATTGTGTTGAATATGTGCGCTAAGGGGTAATATGTTTGTAATTTTTGAGACTGTAGTTAGTCTAAAAGGCTTAAAGGCATACTTTCTAATTGCTTAGATATGATGAAGCGATATTATATATCAATAACTAATAACTTAATACCGAAGTTACTGTGAATTTCGACATTTCGACAACTTATATCTCTTCAGTGCAGAAAAAAATCTGAACATTTGGAAGACCATAAACTCAAAGATATTTTAAAACTGATGGAGAACAAATAACCAATATGATCTAAATGTAAAACCAAAATCAGCTAAGGACAGAGCTTTGCATGAGGGAGATACTCCTTAGTTTTCAACGAAACTTACAGAAATTTAGATATTGTAAGGTTTCAAAAATAATCGGCTTTCGGGTCAGTACCGAAGTACTGACTACTGGGCTGGTGAATACCCTCTGGGACTATCAGTCCACCAGCAGTGGCATCGACCCAGTGGAAACAAACAACTAAATACCGAAGTTACTTTGAATTTACTTTCTGCATATGCGCATTTCGACAAATTATGTCACTTCAGTGCAGATAAAATCTAAACATTTGGAAGACCATAAACTCAAAGATATTTTAAAACTGATAGAGAACAAATAACCAATATGATCTAAATGTAAAACCAAAATCAGCTAAGGACAGAGCTTTGCATGAGGGAGATACTCCTTAGTTTTCAACAAAATTTACAGAAATTTAGATATTGTAAGGTTTCAAAAATAGTCGGCTTTCGGGTCAGTACCGAAGTACTGACTACTGGGCTGGTGAATACCCTCGGGGACTATCAGTCCACCAGCAGTGGCATCGACCCAGTGGTAGCAAATAACTAAATACCGAGGTTACTGTGAACTTACTTTCTGCATATGCGCATTTCGACAATTTGATGAAGTATTTGCATTCCAAAGTCAAAACAGCAGAAATTCTGGAAAACGGAAAATTGCCAATGTTCATACAATTTCGGACAGAAGAGTCGAAAAGAGACATTGTGAAAAGTTTAAATCTACTGAAATGATCTTCTGCATGTCAGTTTTAGTGAAATACACGCTGAAATCCCATAAGAAAATTATCTTTTTATCATTTAGAGCTTGAATATTTCAAATTTTCCCTTAACTTTTAGGGGAAGGGGTGCTAATTTTGACATTTATGAACCTATAATACGTCTGAAACTAAAATTTGTGTGTACAATTTGTTGCTAACATATCATAAATTATTATTGCATCGGCAATTATTAAATATATATTCAGATTTTTACGACCATGAAGTCAAAAAGTCGAAATTATGAAAAATCTAAAATTCCGAAAAATTCCATTTTTCAAAAATTTTTGACCGAAAATCAAAATTTTATGGACTTTAATGGTGTTCTTTTCCAACATTGTATCTCAACTGATAAGTTAGGCATTAAAACTAGATCAAATGACGAGGGTTGTTTATCTGAAAGGAATTGACAGTCTAAAATCGACATTTTCGCATTTTTTTGCAAAAGTAGGGGTATATTTTTTTGTATATCCCAGATCATAAAATGGGCTTAAAGTACCCAAACTTGTGTTCATTGTAAAGCATATTAAATTAGCTTTAATTTGATACCAAATTTCAGTACATATTACTTATCTGTAAAAATTATGGAGCTTAAAAGATGAAACTTATGTTAAAACGAAAATACAATAATTTTTCGGGTGTACTATAAAAGTGGTCCTATACTGTCTATGCGTGCAGGTTATGTTCGTGTTAACATGTCTTATTTTGAAGAGGGGACATTGGAAGACTTAAAAAAAACGATCATGAATTTATGTATGTATGTTATATGTATGTATCTATGTTATATGTATGTATGTATGTATGGATGTATGTATGTATGTATGCATAGATGTATATATGTATATTTGAATGCATGTAAGTATGTGTGTGTATGTATGTATGTATAGATGTATATTTGTATGTATGTATGTATGTATTTATGTATTTATGGATGTATGGATGTATGTATGTATGTATGTTATATGTATGTATGTATGTATTTATGTATGTATGTATATATGTATGGTATATGTATGTATGTATGGATGGATGTATGTATGTATGTATGTATGTTATATGTATGTATGTATGGATGTATGTATGTATAGATGTATATATGTATATTTGAATGTATGTAAGTATGTAAGTGTGTATGTATGTATGTGTATATTTGTATGTATGTATAGGAAAAATGAAAGGATATGGAGTGAATGTACATGTGACAAAAACGCACACGATACATAGAGAACTCCAGTTTATCAAGGACAGGGCTTCCATTCCTGTCTACATCTTGATGTCGCCTGAGGGTCTTCAACTAGGGGTGAACAATATTCACCCCCTCAAGCGAGATCAAGAAGGCCCCTAGCGTGCACTTAAGGGGTATTGTTGACCAAAATTATATCAAGGTCACTCCCTTGCTCCCCACCCGCTATGTAGTGCCAACTTGGGCGATGCCCAGGGTTATCCAGCTGAAAGCACAAGGGTTACAAGAAGAGAATAAAAATGTTGAGCAACATCGATCGCAGCTAAAATATGTCATTGAAGCAACATATGTCGGGAGCGGCCATGAGAAAAAAAAAGAGTAAAATCGGGCAATGTATGCCTACAAATATTTGTCATTAAGTAGCCCGACGAAAGACAAAAGTAAGGACAAAAACAATATCTATAGACAACACGGGGCAAATCGAAATAGATGTAGGCAAACTTTGCAGTGTAACCTTGGTTGAATGGGCAAAAATGGTCGTGTGTACAGATAATAACATTTTAGTAAAAACAACGAAAATATTGAACAGCCAAATTGAAAAAATAAATGAATTAGTAAACGTGTGAGAAATTCTCACACGGACAATCACGCCATAACTGTAATATTATAAGAGCATACATCTCAAGCACGGGGAGACTTTCTACGGACTCCACGCAGCACAAGAGACTAACTCTGCAGCAAATAGGCAAAAAGAAAGGAGATGGAGTGAATGTACATGTGACAAAAACGCACACGATACATAAAGAACTCCAGCAACATATGTCGGGAGCGGTCAATGAGAAAAAAAGGGGGTATGTATGTATGTATCTATGTATGTATGTATGTATGTTATATGTATGTATGTATGTATGTATGTGTCTATGTATCTGTGTATGCACATGTGTGTATGTATGTATGTATGAATGTATGTATGAATGTATGTCTGTATGTATGTATGTATATATGTATGGATTATGTATGTATGAATGTCTGTATGTATGTATGTATATATGTATGGATGTATGTATGTTTTTGTATATATGAATATTTGAATGTATGTATGTATGTATGTATATTATATGTATGTATGTATTGATGTATGTATTGATGTATGTATGTATATATGTATATTTGAATGTATGTATGTATGTATGTATGTGTCTATATATCTCTGTATGCATGTGTATGTATATATGTATGTATGTATGCATGGTAGGTAGGTAGATAGGTATGTTTGCACGTATGTAGGTATGTATGTATGCATGCATGTATGTATGTATGGATGTATGAATGTATGTATGTATATATGAATATTTGAATGTATGTATGTATGTATATTATATGCATGTATGTATGTATGAATGTATGTATTATGCATGTATGTATGTATGTACGTATATGTGTATGTATCTCTGGATGTAGGTGTGTGTATGTATGTATGTATGTGTTTGTTTGTTTGTATATATGTTTGTATATATGTAGGAAAGCAGGAAGCTTGGTAGGTAGGTAGATAGGTATGTTTGCACGTATGTAGGTATGTATGTATGCATGCATGTTTATATGTATGTATGTATGTATGTATGTATGTATGTATGTGTATGTTTGAATGAATGAATGTATGTATGTATGTATGTATGAATGTATGTATGTATCAATATATGTATGTACGTACGTACACGAGCATATAGAATGTGTGCACACATGTATTTTTTGTGGATAATATGAGTATTTATATCGACCGTTGATTCGATCAAAACTAGATTATGGATGTTTTATTTACAGTTCCGCCCGTAAATGATACACTAAATTACTAGATACCGTTCACAACCAAGATTTATATGTATTTTTGCATGTATGTATGTATGTTATATGTATGTATGTATGTATGCATGTATGTGTCTATGTATCTCTCTATGCATGTGTATGTGTATGTATGTAGGTTTGGAAGTTGGGGGAGCACGGAAAGTGTTTCCAGCCCACGGACTACTATACTATCACATATTTGTTCGCAATTCAGAACTTTGCATGATTAAGCGATAACTGTAATGCATAACAAATTGAGCAAACAAAATATAGAAAGCTGATATTACAAATATCTTACATGTATACTTAAATGACAAAACACTTTGTACTGTAATAAATCGAATAATCTGCAAATCATATATGGCTATAATGACATTGATGAAAAAATCCAGAAAAAACTAGGACGAAATATATTGATTGATTGATTGAATATTGTTTAACGTCTTCTCAGCAATATTTCAGCTATATCAAGACGAGAACAAGTTTGTAAATAAATAATCACTTGGGGGCATGGAAAGGGCCATGGGACGGGAAATTCTGAATGCCACTGGAAAAGTAGGGTGAAATCGTCAAGGGCGGGGAATTTAGCCTTGTAGCCGATCACCTACGGACCACCCCAAAAAGAGCTTGCTACAAGGGTTCTTTAACGTGCAGGAAGCGTGGCATTTCTTCAAACACGTGGACCTGAGTTTACATCCCATCCGAAAGATGGGTTGTGTATTTATTAATCCCGCACAACCACGGAATGGGTCCTATTTCTATATCCCGGGACCCTCGGGGTCAGCCTCCGTTTAGGAGGGGTCACACCCCGCAAGCCGGAGATACTAGGTCCTATTTCTATATCCCGGGGTTCCCTCGGGGTCCTCTGTTAGGAAGACTCATACTCCAAGCTCAGAGGATGCTGCGGGCCTATTCATAAGCCGGAACCGCGCACGGCGAAATATATTGATAAAAAATCCAGAAAAAACTAGGACAAAAGGTGCATTTTTACGTAACACCGTAATATCGTAAGGATACATGTTCTCAATGAATCCGTTAAATTTGCTTGTTATTGTGTAATTACATATGATTATTTTTGTCAATAAAGTCAATTTGCGTCTTTGTATGCATGCAAACACAATATATTACATTAGTAATGTTAAGCACTTTACTCGGGAGAGGATTTCAGAAGTATGTACAACTTGTGCCCTTTTATTTTTTCAACAAATTTAATATGCCTTTATCTGAATTTTATATCCCAAAATAATGTCTTACCGACTTACTGATGGGCAAGGAAAAAAAGAGATATTGAGTTTTAAAAAAACAAACAGTATGTTACTTCATTTTTTATACCTTATCTTAAACCTATACCTCTATTAGAAGTAAGGAAAATGACAAAATACCTTTGTTGTGAAAACACAACAAACTTACTTTGACATTTGTTATTTTTACGGGAGATAATCCTGTGATGCGTGCGACTTCTAATATGATTTCACTCTTGGTCGTTTCCAATTTCCCTTCTATAAGATACTGGAAAATTCCTATTTAAAAAAAAACATGTATATATCATCAGTTTCTTAGGACAAACAAACGCACAAAATGCCCAAACATGGCGAATGCTAATATTGCAAATTTTTACAGGGCATAATGATCTTGTTTATTTGCGAAACAACTCTTGAATGATTTTTTTTTTCATTTATCGACTTGTTGTTCACACAGCTTAAAATACATATTGGACAAACTACTACATGTTTTAACACCTTTCATTAAAGGTCGTAAACCCCAGATAATCTCAAAATTTTCAACAAATTCAATTTTCATAAAATTTGCAGTATTAAACGAATATGTATTAATATACATCAAGAAATGCTATCAAAAAGTTTTCACAATGTCATAAAAACTGCATACCAAGTCATTCATTCCTTAATGTTGAATGTCAAGTTGAATAAATAACCGTCTTTGCCGAATATCTGACTGACAATTATTTTGATATTTTTAAGATTGCATACCAATTAACAATAAAGGGGTTTGGAGTAAACGCAAATGAGACAAAGGCTTTACAAATACACGGTAAAACTAAGCAATGGAAAAACGCTTTAATTGTTGTTCTTCATTTTGAAGTCACTTGTTTTCTAATGAAACAAATAATTGATATAACATACATCACGAGAAGTAATTTTTAAATTTTTGAAATAAACAGAAATAATCTCCTCTAACCGTAGGTCTACTATCGTAATAGCAAAAAACGATTCGAGATGCTTTTGTGCAAATCATTGAGGTAGACAATCATTCGATCATTGGGATGTTTCCACTAGGAATTTCCAGGAAACTCTTTTGGACCCACCAGTTTTTACTTTAGAATCTTACGGTCTTATCGAAGTTGACGAAATGAAATCGTAATAGAAATAAGCAAAAACAATTATATTAACACCTAATTATTTTCTTGTGTTTTTGTATATCTGGCTTTCCATGTCACCAAGAACGGCAATGTATATATTTTAATTTTGATTATAACTGTTATCAAAAATCATCTTTTTTAAACATTTTTCATCCTTTTTCAATTATTTGCTTATCTGGTTCTGTGCTTTGTGTCTGTCTGGCGTCATTGTTTTTGTGTCTAACGTCATTGTTTTCTGTGTTCTCCTTTTTGCCCTGTCTTTGGACTTCGATTTTTGTGAATTTCACCCCTTTGTTCCTTCAGTATTCTACTGCCGTTGTTTTTTATCAAAAATTCAAACACATGCATCTATGTATTATCAGCCTGACGATGACATTTGAAAGGGAGACAATGACGATTCGCTGTCATATATATATTTCATAAATTTTAAATTTTAGAGTTGTAATTATAATTTTATACAGATATTTCTATTATTCAGATTTTTAGTTAATTTTATTAGCCTTCTTTTGACTGATTAAACATTAATTTAACAAAGTTGTTCTTGTTGACAAATGCATATACAAAAGTATATCGCATTAAATGGTCACAAAACCTACACTTTACATGAAATAATTAGGCAATTTCACTACCGATTTTATACCTACTGTCAATCATCAGGAGAATGTCCTTACCGGAGCTGCTGGTGGTAACGTTTGCGACGTTGTTACAGTAATATGGTGAGACAATTTAGTCATTTATGTTGATCCGTTAATGGGTTTGATGAAACTGGCTTTTTTGAGAGTCTTTGTTTTCATAGGAGTTACTGGTGATTGTCTGTTTCTTGTACAAAGTATCTGTCGTAATTCGAATTCCGGATTTGATGATCATGATAAAATACAGTTCCTTAAATCAACGGTAAATTTAATGGAAATGTGCTATTCGTCAATCAGGTTGTTGAATTCTTCTAAGTTGTCATTTTTATTCAAGTACATCGGCAAACGAATACTGGAGCAAAAATAATGGAAGGGGAATTCCAAAATCAAAATCCAAAATCACGGCAATTTATACCCAATACGAATTGAGACGGCATTACAAAGACAATACAAATAAACAAAATAAACATGAACGCCACAAAACCAAAGCACTAGCAGCGTGACTCCCTGAAAATTGATGTATCATCAGGTGCTCGGGGGGGGGGGGATTGGGGGGTTCGTAAGCATGATCTGCTTCACGCGTGGCAACCGTCACACTGCCAGTGAAAATACCGGTTTGTCAAAGTCGGTGCTTGTTAGTCCGGTTAAAAAATTCTGGATCTTTCCAAAGATAACTGTTCTCATCTCTGAAATAAAAACATTGTAATGGTCTGTCAAATCACGGTGAAGACCGTAAAACGTCTGTAGTGACTGAACATGTTTTTGATGTTAAGATGATGAAACAGTCATTTAAATTATAATATTTAAATTCTTTGTCTAATTGGTCTGGAGCTGGCATGTCAGTTAACTGCTAGTAGTCTCTTGTGATTTCATGTTTATGTCCGTATATTTAGTTCTTTCAGTTTCATTTTTCACAGTTGACTCAGTCCTGTTGCCAACTGAATTTTACTGTTACGATCGTTTTTTTATTTATCACATTGGCTATAGGGGGAAGGTTTGGGCCCAATAAAACTAGTTTAACCCCGCCGAAGCAGGTTTGCGCCTGTCCTAAGTCAGGAAATTTATTAAGCCTTTGTGTGTCTTGTCTGTTTTCTAGTTAGTTCACTTTATGTCTATCGGAGTCTAGGAAGATGCTTATTTCGCTGAACTTGATTACTCTTTTATTTAGGGGCCAACTCCGACCTACCGTTGGGTGTGGGGTTTCCTCACCGTTCATTGAAGATCTTATGGTGGCTTTGAGTTGTTATTGCTCCCCTTAGGGTCGTTGTCTCTTTGACACATTCCCCGTTTCCCTTCTTTTTCTTATTCTGTTTATTGATAGATTTTGAAAATTTCATGACAAGCGGAGCGACATTAGTGCCCATTGCTTATATATATTAAATCATATATTCCTCAGACACGAAAAATATTACCTGAAAATGTAAACATGATCTGTTTTCTGTAGGTGTGGTTAAAACAACTGCTTATATCCAATACAGACATTGGTACATTTCCTTCTTCAAATTTGTAAATATTATAGATTATGTCTAGGCCGAGCTAAAAAGAGCAAGGACAAAGATTAAATTAACTTTAATTATGCAATAACAGTACAAAGATATTTTCAGTATGTCATGATATTGTGACGTTATCTGGAAATACTTTTATATTGAGCGTTTCTATTGTAAGAATAACTTTATGAAAATCCAAGTGAAAATACCCATTCGATGAGCGCGCCTGCCTTGATTACATACCTTATGTTAGATAACAAAATACCAACGTTGCTGTAAATTTAGCTACTGTATATGCACATTTCGACAATTTATGTCTCTTCAGTGCAGATCAAAATCAAAACCTTTGGAAGTCCATCAATCGAAATATCTTTAAAATCTAGAAGAGAACAAATTACCAATAAGATCTAAATAGAAAAGCCAAAAAGCCAAAATCAGCTAAGGACAGAACTATGCAAGAGGGAGATACTCTTTAGTTTTTGGAACGATTGGAACAATCGTTTCCATGTCACGAACTACCAAACCCGGATGACCGGAAGTTTCTTGCCTACTCACTACCCTTTATATAACATACGCTGGCATGTAGTTCATAATTCATTTCCGTTTTTCGCGGAGTAATTTATTTGTTGACATATCAACAGGTGGATATCAATCGCACACCACTTATAAGAATATTGTTATAACTTGATTACCGTAAGTAATTTGAAAGTGATAGCTTTTTCAGTAATAACGATTGTTAAAACTTAATTTTTGTGACAGTCTTTTATTTTGATTTTTTTAAACAAGTGGTCAATTATCGGTCATTTAATTTACATGGTTGATTTCTTCCTTTCGACACATGCTAGCAGACAAGCTGAATAAATTACCTCTTCATTTATGTACACCTTAGTTATAAAACATCACAAATGCAGTTATTAAATCTAAGAGAATGATTTTGATTTTCTACTTAAATTAAATAGAGCAATAAGTATTTTCAACACAGCAATATTTATTTCCTATCAGATAGAAAAAAAGAAGGGAAAAGGGGAACGTGTCAAAGAGAAAACGACCCAAAGGCGAGTAATAAAAACTTTATTTACTTTAACAACAAATAATAATTTAGATGTTTACTATAAATAGATTGTGGATTGGGGTATCAATAAGGGTCATATATGTGAACAATCACTTGTGCAGTTAGTGATTTAAAATTATACTAGAGATTGAAAATTTGAAAAAATAAAGACAGTAATTTTTTTTCTTATCAAAAGCAATTACCTGCTGACTTAAACTTCTGTTCAACCAAAAAAAAGACATCTATTAGTAATTGTTTCTACTTTTTCCTTTTTTTTATTAATTTGAATGATTTTTAAACATAGAAAAATTAAGACACTTTATTATCACAAGCACTAAGTACCTGCTGATTTAAACTTCTGCTCTCCTTATAAAGTGTGTTACTTATTTATTTTTTTATTTGTTTAGTTTTTGTTTGTTTGATTTTTGTTTATGTTTTTAAATATACATAAAGTGGCTGAATGATAGGTCATTGCTTTATTAGAAAATGTCAACACAATGGAACGTGTCAAATCTTGCAGATGAGTATTTTGAATGCCTTGCAAATCCAGATTATTGGTTGCTCTGAAAGACATCTTTTTTTGCCTTTATATTCAGACATCTGTTAAAGTGCAACACATTGTGCAACATTTGATTTTGTGGTTCTACACTGGATGGGATATATGTTTGATCTTTGTAGAGATAGTCTAGGCATGCAGCTTATATGGGTGAAAAGCCGGAGTGGTATTTTACCACAAATAACATTCAATAACTATAGATATCTATTCTATGTTCTAATATACTATAAAAGCCAGTTGCAATATTGGTGGTATTTCATATCATTTGATACGTTATTTTTCAACCAAGATTGTTTCATCTAACAATAAAAGAAATGAAAATACTTTAATTAAGATTAAATATTTTGTTGAATTCGCTAAACATGGAATGTTCCATTCCATGTGTCTTTTTAAGAGCTATTGTTGTCTTGATTTTGTATTTTATTTTTTAAAAATCTCTGTAACCTAAGAGCTGTGGTAACACTAGTCTTAAGTTAGTATTCATCTGTGTATCTTCAAATTTTATGAGTGTTTTAGTCTGGCAAAATATAGCAAGTAGTTTAACACGGGCTATATATTAATACACATTTAATAATCTTCAACATATTATATGAGTGTTAAATAATTCATATTTATACATTAACAAATAATATATTTTATAAATTGTTTCCTGAAGTAGAGATTAGTTCTAGGTAAATCAAACATTGGTCGGGATAGTACTGGATTCTGTTTGACACACATAATTTGTAAATATCGTTTAAATGAAACATAGAATCCAATCGTTCCATTAGTGCAATCAGCAATTTGATTAACTAAATATTCATGAATTTAAATATTGCATATTTTCAAATAAAATCGATTTTTCGGCTAGCACTGAAGGATAGGCTACAGGGCTAGTGAATACCCTCTAGGACTAATAGTCCACCAGTAGTGGCATCGGCCCAGTTGTCATAAATAACTAAATATCGAAGTTGCTGTAAAATTAGCTTCTGCATATGCGCATTTCGACATCATTTCAGCAGGCGAAACTGTAACAGGACGAAAGATCGATTTGCCTATATCACAAATATGTAGATTTATACGATTATACATGACAAAGATGCAAAAAAGACAAACTGTTTATTTTTATTTATTATTTCTTTGCAAATATATAAATAAGATGGAACATGAATTCAAAAGCAATGATTCCCTAAAACTGAACAAGATAAAGTGTAAAAATCAAGAACTGAGGAGGGAATAGCATACTGAAATTCACAATTAAAACAGTCAAGGACTTAACAGATTCTTCTCCAACAAAATAGATTGATATCGTAGGGGAAAATGAATTCAAAAGCTACTTTAAAAGTATCTGTTGCAGTTTGTGAGAATATGAAGAGAAAAGATAGGGTATAAGGCACCATTTACAAATAGACATATTAAAGTCTGAAGACAATAAACAACAGGTAAAAATTGAAAAAAAGGAAAATGACCCGAATATTAGAAAAATAATATAAAAATATTATATTGTTCAGCTACATGATCAACAGAGTTTGTAATATAAATACAGAGTTTGCATACCAAAACAATGCTTAGTTGTACCGTACTCAATGGCATCAACAAAGTAACACTATGAAGACGCAATGCAATTGGTCATCATCATTTTCGTTTTAATTGATATCTTCTAATGTTCAAGGAAATTATTATTTATTTATCATCAATGGCTGTATTTCACTTTGGATATGTTGAAGAGCAAAAATTACGGAACATGGCTCTATTTGTAGGTGAGAAATAGAATAAAGCAATTGCTGTACTCTTTAGAGTGAGATATGACGATTACGTGAGGCAGGATGACAGTTTTAGTTGATATTTGTTTCTCGTGTTAAATATCAAGAGAGTGAAATAATTATAAAGTATTATTGATTTCCGACAAATGAGTGCATTATTCGGACTTGCTTTAGATAAAAATGATCGATCAAACAAAAACTTCTTTATTAACACAACCGATTCAGCCTTGTGAATAAAAAAGCTATTCTGTAGTGAAAGAATGTATTACAATGTTTTGGTTTGAAAACCATCATTGCAGAAAGTTGGATAAGCCGTCCTCAGAGCTCCTCGGTATTTTCATACATATAACATGTATATTATTTATTTTTTGAATAAAAAAAAAACACTTGAGTACATAGGAGAAATTCTTAATATCTTCATAAAAAGTAGTTTAAATGGATTAATGCACACAAACATAGGAGTCACTGGGAAAATCAATACGCCCGGAGGATATGAAAATCTTAGTGAAATCTCGAAACATACCAACGGCAAACATGAAAAAAATGCAGATGAAATACATAATTATAAAAAATCAATTACTGATCAAATTTTTTCCAGTTATTTTGTGATATGTTTGTATTATTTTGCGAGAAAAAATATTTGGGGATCCCCTCAAAATATTCTTAATTATCCACTGTGATACAAACCCATAAAGTTATTTCAATAATCGGATAACCAATCTTCATGTATGCAACGAGATGCTACGTGTTCAAGTGTAAATTAGGGATTTTATAATGGAATGCGCCTACATTATTTTTTAAATAGTTTTTATAATTCTACAATCTAACATACCTCTGTAGAAGTTACCTCCAATCGTAATGGTGTTGTAAACTGAAGTGGCTGTTCTCTGTTTATAGGCTGTAAAATATAATGAAAGTCTTTAAAAATAAATAAATCATTATGTACCCCGGCACCAAAACATTGATTTCAGGCTGTCATTACACTGAAATAGCAATTGTAAGTACAAACAACTTGACATGTTAAAAAAAACAAGAAAAGTTTGATACACCAAAATCAGCGTCCAACCTGGACCTTTACCTTTATATTAACTACTTTATGACAAACGTGGTGATTTTGACTTTCGAATTATGAACGTTCAATTATTAGTAGTAATATACCCACATTTCTAGCACAAAAAGTCTATATTTCACATATCATTTGCTACTGTTGAGCATGTATTGTGTACGTCGATTCATAGTGTCACTGAAAAGTTTTATGGTCGTCATCATGATTTGGCGGATCGTTACAATGTGTCTATATCAGAAATGATGGGCATCTTTCCATAGATCCCTAGTGTTTATAGAATTGAATCATTCCGAATATGACGCTACACGGCACTTTTCACTTGTCTGACGAGTGTCACATGTGCAGCAGGTCATGCTTACTACTTTGTAAGGCACCTGATGACAGTCCTAATTGTGAGTTCGTACTGATGTTTTTTTTTTGTTGTGTTTGTATTATTTTCTCTTTGTTATGTCTTTGTCATTTCAGTCTGTATTTGGTCATCATATTGCCATGCATTCTGGCTTAATAATTTTGGGGATTTATTTGGAAAGTAATTTGATAATAACGTCCATCCAATACAGATCAAAATCAAACACATATATTTGGTAGACTTTAAATTAAAACGAACCTCAAAATTGATATAAAACAAATAACATTTAGTAATTGAAAATACTAATTCTTGCAAGAGTGAGATACTCTTCAGTTGTATAAAATTACTAAATATTAGAAATGATAACTTGCTATCACGTGTCCGTATTGAATCTTCCGCCCTTTCTCAGTTTCAGTTATTACGGTTTCCAGTAAAACCCTTAACAAAACTGTTCAGTTATTATTTTAGGTCCCTCACCAAAATTGCCGATTTCGTACAATTCCGATAAAGCATTGCCACCAACACGGAATATATTTAAATCAAAGGCCCTTCGCAAAAATCACCTTTTCTAGATCTAAAACTAGCACATTGAACAAAATTTAAACACCTATATATGAATGGCCCTTGTTTCATGTACAACAATTTGGAAATATTTATCACAATCCGATTGGTTAAACCAGTCTTCGAAAAAATATAATTTGGTTTGTAATCGAATAAGCATATTAGAAATTTTGAATTTTTACTTTGGTGAACCTCAATCAAATGTTCATGACTTGTACACGGATCATGACATGCCAATATTTTTGACATTTTGGTTTGCGTTTTTGATTATATATTCATCTATATGACAAAGTCGTTTATTTCAGCAAAGACACGAGTGCTATATACACTTATATAAAGATATATACATCTTTGGAAGCCGAGTCGTTCAGGGCGCTGGACGAAACGCTGTCAGTGTTGTCATAGAGATCATAACACCGATAGTTCGAGACCTGCACAGGGAAGTACCTAAATATGCCGATAAAAATGTGCAAATTTGACAATGTTTGAAAGATTTTCAATATATATATATATATATATATATATATATATATATATATATATATATATATATAGTTAACAAAACAAAAAACAGCTTTGTTTATTAGATGTAGGGTCGATAAAACATAAGTAAATCGATACAATACCATATTTAAAAAAAAGAAATGAAAGTTGATTTACACCGGAGAAATGGGTTGGAACAGGAAGTTTACATTTCTTCTACACTATAGGAACAGCGTTGAAGATGAAAAGGTTTTAAAGTAATTTTATGAAGAATATTAATTAAACATGGAATCGGCATTCTGTCATGTGCTACCCAAGACCAACCTATACACCAAATATCATTGACCTAACACTTATAGTTACTGAGAAAATGACATAATCACTTAAACTTAACATGCTCACTAGACCATGAAATTGAGGTCAAGGTCAAAAGTCATATGACAGACTGTTATGTACTATCCAAGACCAAGCTACATATACCAAATATCATTGACCTACCACTTACAGTTACTGAGAAACTAAACTAAGCACAAAAACGTAACAAGTTCATTGGAACGTGAAATTTTTTTTTTGAGGTCACAAACAAAAACCATATAGCAGACTGTCATGTACTACTCAAGACCAACCTATATACCAATTATCATTGACCTACCATTTATAGTTACTGAGAAAATGACCTAATTACAAAAACTTAACATGAAAGTTTACGCCGCCGCCGTCATACTTTGTACTCATATGTCTCGCTTTCCGCGCCTTTCGTCGCGGGCGAGACAAAAACTTAACATGGCCACTAGACCGTGAAATTTAGGTCAAGGACAAAAGTCACCTGCCAGACTGACATGTACTACCCAAGACCAACCTACATACCAAATATTATCAACCTACCACTTCTAGTTATTGAGAAATAGACTTAAGCAGAAAAACTTAACGTGGCCACTAGACCGTGAAATTGAGGTCAAGGACACTAGTCACCTGCCAGACTGACATGTACTACCCAAGACCAACCTACATACCAAATATTATCAACCTACCACTTCTAGTTATTGAGATATGGACTTAAGCAGAAAAACTTAACNTGGCCACTAGACCGTGAAATTGAGGTCAAGGACAAAAGTCACCTGCCAGACTGACATGTACTACCCAAGACCAACCTACATACCAAATATTATCAACCTACCACTTCTAGTTATTGAGAAATGGACTTAAGCAGAAAAACTTAGCGTGGCCACTAGGCTGTTAAATTGAGGTCAAGGACAAAAGTCACCTGTCAGACTGACATGTACTACCTAAGACCAACCTACGTACCAAATATTATCAACCTACCACTTCTAGTTATTGAGAAATGGACTTAAGCAGAAAAACTTAGCGTGGCCACTAGACTGTTAAATTGAGGTCAAGGACAAAAGTCACCTGCCAGACTGACATGTACTACCCAAGACCAACCTACATACCAAATATTATAAACCTACCACTTCTAGTTATTGAGATATTGACTTAAGCAGAAAAACTCAACGTGGCCACTAGACCGTGAAATTGAGGTCAAGGACAGAAGTCATCTATCAGACTGACATGTACTACCTAAGACCAACCTACGTACCAAATATTATCAACCTACCACTTCTAGTTATTGAGAAATGGACTTAAGCAGAAACACTTAGCGTGGCCACTAGACTGTTAAATTGAGGTCAAGGACAAAAGTCACCTGCCAGACTAACATGTACTACCCAAGACAAACCTACATACCAAATATTATCAACCTACCACTTCTAGTTATTGAGAAATGGACTTAAGCAGAAAAACTTAACGTGGCCACTAGACCATGAAATTGAGGTCAAGGACAAAAGTCACCTGCCAGACTGACATGTACTACCCAAGACCAACCTACATACCAAATATTATAAACCTACCACTTCTAGTTATTGAGATATGGATTAAAGCAGAAAAACTCAACGTGGCCACTAGACCGTGAAATTGAGGTCAAGGACAGAAGTCATCTGTCAGACTGACATGTACGACCTAAGACCAACCTACGTACCAAATATTATCAACCTACCACTTTTATTTATTGAGAAATTGACTTAAGCAGAAAAACTTAGCATGGCCACTAGACTGTGAAATTGAGGTCAAGGACAAAAGTCACCTGCCAGACTGACATGTACTACCCAAGACCAACCTACATACCAAATATTATCAACCTACCACTTCTAGTTATTGAGAAATGGACTTAAGCAGAAAAACTTAACGTGGCCACTAGACCATGAAATTGAGGTCAAGGTCACATAACGTTACGTCCGTCAGGTAGCACTTGATTATTACTACCACTGGACCAAATATGATGTTCCTACATCAAAGGGTTTCAAGATATCCTGCATTTAGTAAAAGTTAACGCTATTGCCATACTTTGCACGCATATGTCTCGCTTTCGCGACTTTCGTCGCGGGCGAGACAAAAACGTAAACTTCGTGAAGTAACAACCACACAGTGTAAAGTGAAAATTGCACCATTCAGAGTGAAAACCACATAACTTAAAGTCAAAACCACAAAATGTATAAAAATGACATAAAGCAAATAAAACACCACCCAATGTATTGGCATTTTGATAGCATCTAACTAAAGGTGCACTGGCATGATACGACAGCTTTGGTGTTCCATAGTAAATATAAATTGGGGAGGGGGGTCATCCCAGGATAAGGACTAAAGTCTGATGAAATCTCGATTCAAGGTGAACATGATGAATTTTTAGTTCCCAAAATCTCCAGTTTTAAATACATCTAACTTCGACATCCCAAAAAGGGACATCCCCTCTATAGAAGATATGTCAACTATATACTAGTATGACAGGTAACGGATAGGTTCACCCACTATACATGTTCGCCAGGTCCATTCGCACAGGGTCCGTTTACATGTACCTACCAAGTTGACATGTTAATTATAAATGTACCTAATAAAACTAAAAAGTGGGGATGTCAGTATTGTCATAAGTTTAATTTCTTTTAAATTGTCTGCATGTAGGTAGGAAGAAAATTATTTTTTATCATTTTCGCAAAATGTGGTTAGAAATTACTGTTTTTTCATATCCAAATCTGAGTAAAAAAAATTTTTTTTGAAAATCAATAAAATTATTTGGGTAGGGTGATTTTTTCAGGGTCGGTAGGTTACTAGGGGAAACAAACAATATTTTAATTTTGGCCTCACTGCATCAGCAATTGTAGCATGCATTCTTTTTTTACATTTGCATCAGTATGAATATACAAATGTATATGACACAATGCAATAAAAATATGTTTTTCTAGCATTTCATCATATAAATTTTTAATGAAAAATTAAACATCTCAGTAGATTGTAAACTAAACAACAGACATGACAGAAAAAGGTAGAGTGTTCTAAGAAAGGAGTTGCTGAGGAAACTTAATTTGCCTAAATGAAAGTCCAGCCCATTAAAATTAATTTCACCTCAAGATAACCAAATACTGAATATACCGTGTTTATTCAAATGGTCAAAGTTGGCCATGTTGGCTGGAAAAACATAAAACTATTTTTTTGAATAAAAAAAAGACTATTAATCTATTATGGACTTCTCCACAGGGAACCGTTTTCCTAAAGTGTTGTCTGGGACGTATAGTGCACGAGGTGTCAGGCGAGGGCATGCACTATTCGCACCAGACAACACTATAGGAAATTGGAAAACGGTTCCCCAGGGGGAAGTCCGTAATTAATTTAGTACATAACATAAAAGAAATCAAAATTTAAATGAGGCAAAGCAGTAAACCGGAAATCACGTGAGGTATAGTATAGTGTCCCGCTGTCAACATGGTCAAGGTAAGGGACCGACCATTTAAACTGAAGGGGGGGTTATGGTTTTTTTTCTGGACAGAAAATTTTTTTCGCGCTTCGCGCGAAACAAATTATTTATTTTTTGCACCCGTATCAACCATGTCAACAAAGTATTTTTTTTCAAAATTAACATTATTTTTGGGGGCAGAAAACCTCATTCAGAAAATTTTTTTTCATCATTTTGGCAGCCAAAATATTTTTTTCACATAAAATCAGATCCAAAATATTTTTTAGAAAAAAACCATAGCCCCCCTTCAAGTTAAATGGTCGGTCCCTAAACAAATAGCTGTTCAAATATAGAGACGTCAGATTATCCAATGAAATGGTAGGATTTTTACATGTTATGTACTAAAATTCTTTAATATCATATATTTAGGGCAAAGGGACAAATGGGAACACAGGGACGTGCTCCCGGCCTAGAAAAATTTACTAGTATCAAACATGAATCTCTGAGAAAAAATACACAAGGGTAATCCTATGCCTGATACCCCGCTCGCTTCGTCCAATGACAGAAATTGTGTTTTCTGTTTAGAAAATCAATCAGGAAGAGAATGTAAAATGCAGAATTATAAGTTTTGGTTATTTTATTGAGGAAATTGGAAACGAAGCGAGCGGGGTATCAGGCATAGGATTTCCCTAGTGATTTTTTCCCCGAGATTCATGTTTAATAGTAAACAATTTTATTTCTAGGGCGGGAGAAGTCCCTCTGTGAACACTAATAGGGCAAATAGGAAGGTGGGAGAATGGACCCGCATTTCATATATCACATTTTAGCGCTCATGTACATGTAGGTCCGGATGTATAGGTATACAACAAAGTGTAACCCTGCAGTTGTTCCCTTGACAGTGGACAGAGGGGACGTTATAGGGTCTATTATGCATGATACAACTTAAGCCTACATTCTGGTACACCTTTTTGTCTTACTTTTGGCCTGGTGCCCAGGGCAGTGGTGGCACCCCCCTTTTTACCCCATCCTGTGGCTGTGTGGCGTTCTTTAAAATACACACATATAGTAAAGAATGTAATGGCAATATAAAGGTCCTAATTTGGCCAATTAAAGCATTCTGTTCTAAATTTCTACAGGCAGTATAGACCAGCTGATGTCACTGTCAGTGAGGATTTTGCTCATATATCTTAGCTCTTGCGGTGTATTCTGGGCTCAGAGTGCCTGATCGCCTTATTTCACTTTAGATGATCGACATACTTCTTTTAACTTAGCCATTCTTACCTTCATTCTACGTAGTACTAGTAAGATGTTACACAGCCGTCCGAGCTCACACCTGTTTTTCAGTTGAAAGCCTTCCGGTGACACTGATTTTCCAAATATGGGAGAAAAGGCGGAGCTACTGGAAACTGGCGGAAAACTATAAAAACATTTTTTCCCTTTTGCAACACTGATGATAAACATTTCATTGTATCCAAGAGGTGATGTAACGAAATAACACAATCGACAATAAGTTGCATCATATATTATGCGCATATGTAACCACATTATCATGAAACATCCCCAGACGACGTGGGGTGATTGACAGCGTGACGTCATGACGTATACGGAGTTGTCTGCCCCTTCCAAAATTAACGCTAAACTGCCTTAACCTACCTGCGACCGGCTTGAGCGGAATTCATTGCTGGATGTCGAGCAAAGCTTCGTCCATGTTTATCATGTCATGGATGTGGGATCGTCAACAAACATAAAACCAACTGGCATAGTATTCTTACAATTGCTGTCATCCTTTGCCCGACAAAAAGAACAATAGAAGACAAACACAACCTTAAACAACCACAGGGCACTCATCGAGTCAATATGCTTTTCGTACAAGTTCAAGCAGAGACATATCCCTGGTTTAAGGCAGCAGCAATTGGATTTCTCCTGGTAGGTGAAATATTATTTATAGGACTATAATTAATTCGTGAAAAACTTTTTACCTTCTGTTTACATCTCAGTTCTACTATTTTTGGACATTACATGTATTTACAGCTGCATTAGTTTTAGACAAAAAATAATCTCAGCGCTAAAACGATTTTCCTCTAAAAATTAGAAAGAATCTTTTTGTTTTACCAGTAGCATTATCGGGTTATAGTGCGAATTTTCTTAGAATGTTATAGGTTTCTTTTTGCACATAGATTTTTTACCATACCAAGCTCTCATCGGGGTAACTTGACTTCAATCTGACGGGGTCGGCATAAGGTTTAAACCCAAAATTCGAAATTATTCGGGTCATGCGAAATTTAGACCAGAATTTATCGTAAGAGACGAAAATGATGAACAAGACTTCCATATTGATATATAAAAGCATACTGATTTCAATATAAACGAGTTTATTTCTATGTTTTGCCTGAATTTCTATGGTCAGTTATTTTAGAACAAAATTGTCAGTCAACAAGGAATTAGACGCGAAATCTCTAGAAATTGCTAAAATGAACATGTATACCCGAAATATCATCCCAAAATTTTGCATGAAATTTCCCGTGCGTACATAATTCATGTAGCAGGGATTCTGCTATGATAATGCCATGTTGTGACTGAAGATGCACAACACATTTTATTGCAAACTGGTGACGATGCCAAACCACACACGATGTGTTGTACACTGGCGACGATAACACAAATAGAATTACCGACTCTATTATTTATGGAACTGCTTCAATCAAGGTTAACGGTAACTGGTACTGATATCTGATATAGAGTAAATGATATGCTCTTTGTAATTTTTTTTTCATATTAACAGAGCATTTATACGGAAAACTAAACATCTTTACTTTAGACTTCAAAATGCAAGTCATGTCATATGCATAGTTATTTACAACACAGCATACGAGTTTGTACACCAACACATCTATAAATATGGTCATTTACTGAAAGTACTACACGTGTGTATAGTTGAAAATTGGTTATTAATTCAATCAACATTACAGCTGTGTCAAATTAACAAGATCATAAAACAAGTATATTTGATTACCTGTACTAAAAAGGAGACATCGATTTACATGTGTTTAAATGGTCCTTGGCTAAATAAAGTCAAATTTGTGTGTTTGTTTCCAAGAAAACGTTATTTATTTCAACAAACTTACAAAGGGTGCTAGCCTAATGAATGCAAAATATGCACAGAATGTTTGTGCACTGAATTGAAGATTTGAATAAAATCAAGGCAACTAAATTTCATACTCAGTTCCAATCAAAGCACCCCTTAAAAATCAGATAGCATGACCTTTTTTTTTTAGATATTTTAAAAATGGCTTTAGTGTCCACCAAGTCATGATTTACATGTACATGGAGCTGTACTGGCAACAGTCTTGATTAGATATATCAGACATATAATAGCCAAGGACATACGAGCAAAATGTATAGCCTACGTTGTTAATTTCTTTCTAACAAATTTCTCTGGAGTACTCTCATATTTTCCCTGTCATGCATCTCAGTAAACTACATAAGATATACAAAGGACAGCTATTTATTTAACATCAAGATTCTGAAGGAAAGCATTTTTACATACATATTTATTGTTTATTTCTGACACATAAAATTTAAGATAGGTATGATACCCACTAAATGAACATATCAAATCTATTCAAAGTGATAAATTAATCGCTACCTATAACCTGGAGTACACACTCCGGTAAGTACCCTAGTAAAATTTACGAAAACTGTTGCCTGCTCTGTTAAGACAATATTTTTTCAATTGGTTTGTTATTTTTTCCGCATTTAATGGATGTTGCAAATAAATTAATACATAGTATCTTTAGTTTATTAGTTGTATAAATAATGCTTCTTTACAAAGGCTCAATATTTTTTTATAATTCAATGCTATCTTATTGGTTCTCAGTGTTGTTTGACATTGTTTGAGGAAAATGGGTATATGATATCCACTTCTATATAAAAAACAAAAATATTTTGCCTTATTATTTCTACGCAAAACGAGGTCTATACTTTAGATAATTTCCTACACCATTCGACACGAAATTGACTACATTTACCAAATGCATAAAATCTTCTCGAAAACTGTGGTAACAGGTCATCTGTTACATACACTGTCATAACAAAATCAAGTCGAATGCATTTCATACATTTAGATAACAGATTCAACCACTGAACTTACCACTTATATACAATTTTGACGGTTTTTCTTTAGGTTTTTGTTGAAATATGTTGTATAGGACAAATATAAAAATGTTTTGGTTCTTGGTGTATTTGTGTAGTGACTATCCTCTCACACACTGTAAAATAGCTAAAATGGACACAAAAAGCTATTCACGACAATGTTCGACTGCTAATAATCTAGAAAACATACAAGTGTAGCATATATTAATTTTATTTTCAAGAAGTACATTTACTAGAGACCACTTTACTCGATTTTCGGCA
Source organism: Modiolus philippinarum (assembly GCA_002080025.1). NCBI lineage: Eukaryota > Metazoa > Mollusca > Bivalvia > Mytilida > Modiolidae > Modiolus > Modiolus philippinarum. The sequence continues at coordinate 31,740 of MJUU01044782.1, forward strand.
ACATGCATCTGAGCATATTCTGAAAATGACTCAACATAGGAACAAATTCACGCCTTAATGATCATACTTCTTTGTAAATAAAGAAATTAGCGTGGCAATTTATAATTCACATCGCGAAGTGGTTTTTGATGTATTTTTGTTGTGTACACGTAAAGGGATATGGAGCAAATGTACATCAGAAAACAATCTTGTACATTCACCATAGAACCCGCAAAACAAGACACTCTTGTCGACGTCTAAATAGAAAAAAATATTCATATCCCTTTGCAGATGATAAACACTCCGTCAGATCTGTGTGCATGTACGATTTTGAATGGAGATAATTATTTCCTTTTAGATAATAATTTTTAATACAGTAAAAAACTTTTATAACTCGGTTTTCGAGCTAACTTAACTATGCTTTGGGAAAATGACCGTGAAGTTTTTGACCTATATTCAGCAAAATTAAGAAATAATTCGTGAAATACTAAACTTATCTTGGCTGCTAAGGTTTTGACGATTTGATATTCATATTCAGGGGGGAGGGGGGACTGTGTAAATGAATAATTTAATCTTGGTGTCAATTAAAATAGATATTTAATTTTAATTTGAAGAACTAAAGAATAATGTTTTTATGCAAATGCAAATAAATTATTTTGATGTGACATTTGATGTGAATAAATAATTTTTGAAATTCTCATAAAGACAGTAACACCAAATACTGTCAATAACTGACATGAACTGTAACAATCCGGGACAGTGCATGACAGTAGTCGTAAAGACTGTCATTTACTGTTTGTTACTGTTTCAGTACTGGACAGTTAATCACAGTACTTGGGTATAACTGTTAATGACTGTCCCCGATTGGCACAGTTCTTGACAGTACTTAATAGATATTTCACAGTACTACCACAGCAGAGAACAGTGAATGACAGTGAAAAAATCACTGTTCCTGGTATGGACAGTACTTTCTTTCTGTTCATAGTGTAAAAAGTAGGTATCCAACAAGAACTCTTCACTAATGTATACATTAGGGTTAGGGTTATTGTTAGTTACATAAGGCTTAGGGATGCAATTATATACATTAGGGTTAGGGTTATTGTTAGTTACATAAGGCTTAGAGTTACATTTGTATATAATTGCAACCCTAAGCCTTATGTAACTCACAATAACCCTAACCCTTATGTAATTATGTCAAACCTGACCACTAATGAATATAATTGTAACCCTAACCCTTATGTTATTATCTTTAACCCTAACCCTAATGTAACTGTGTGCAATCCTTGCCCTTATGTAACTATATGTAACCCTAAACTTAATTTAACTAAATGTAACCCTAGTCCTTATTTAACTAACTAAAACCCTAACCCTAATGTAACTTTGTTTAGCCCTAACCCTTATATAACTTTGTTTAACCCTTACCATAATGTAATTATGTGTAACCCTAACCCTAATGTATATAATTGTACCCCTAAGCCTTATATGGTGAACAATAACCCAAACATCAATGCATATAATTGTGTCCATAAGCTTTATGTAACTAACAAAACTCTACCCCTTATAAAACTACGTGTAACCCTTACCGTAATGTATATAATTGTAACCCTAGCCCTTTGTAACTACCTATACTATTAAACCTAAGGTAACTTATGGTAACCCTAACCCTACTGTAATTAACTATAACCCTAACCCTAATAAAACTATGTGTAACCCTAACCCTTATGTAACTAACTATAACCCTAACCATAATGTAACTATTGGTAACCTTAACCCTTATGTAACTATCTATAACCCTTACACTAATGTAACTATGTGTAACTCTACCCCATATGTAACAATATTTAACCCTAACCCTAATGTAACTAATTTTTACCCTAACCCTTATGTAACTATATGCAACCCTTTCCCTTTTGTATATAATTGTGACCCTTACCCTAATGTAACTATGCGTAAGCCTCACCCTTATATAACACTAATCCTAAAGTAACAATGTGTAGCTAAAACTCTAATGTAACTAAGTGTAATCCTAACCCTAATGTAACTATGTATAACAGTAACCACAATGTAACTATACATAACACTAACCCTAATGTACCTATGTGTAACCATAACCGTAATGCAGGTAATTGTAATCCCCAAAAAGTATGCATCTAACCATAACTCTACACTTATGTATATAAAAGTAACCCTAAGCCTTATGTAACTAACAGTAACCCTAACCCGCATGTATATAATTGTATCCCTAAGCCGTATGTAGCTAACAATAAACCTTACCCTACTATATCTAATTGTAACCCTAAGCCTTAAAAAACTCACAATAACCCTAACCCTTATTTAATTATGTCAAATCTGACATCTAATGGATATAATTGTAACCCTAACCCATATGAAACTAACTATAACCCTAACCCTAATGTAACGATGTGTAACCATAACCGTAATGCAGGTAATTGTAACCCCCAAAAGTATGCATCTAACCATAACTCTACACTTATGTATATAAATGTAACCCTAAGCCTTATGTAACTAACAGTAACCCTAACCCGAATGTATATAATTGTATCCCTAAGCCGTATGTAGCTAACAATAAACCTAACCCTAATGTATATAATTGTACCCTAAGCCTTATGTTACTCACAATAACCCTAACCCTTATGTAATTATGTCAAACCTGACCACTAATGCATATAATTGTAACCCTAACCCTTATGTAACTAACTATAACCCTAACCCTAATGTGTAACCCTTGCCCTTATGTAACTATACGTAACCCTAAATGTAATTTAACTAAGTGTAACCCTTATCCTCATGTAACCAACTATAACCCTAACCCCATTGTAACGATATGTAACCCTATCCCTAATGTAACTATGTGTAACTCTTATCCTGATGTAAATATGTGTAACCCTAACCCTAATATATGTTTCTAACCTTTCCGTTATCTAACTATGTGAGATCCTACCCCTTAAGTAACAATGTTTAACCCTAACCCTAATGTAACTTTGTGTAAATTTAACCCTAATATAGCTTTGTAAAACCCTTACCCTAATGTAACTATGTGTAACCTTAACCCTAATGTATATAATTGTAACCCTAAGCCTTATATGGCTAACAATAACCCTAACCCTAATGCATATAATTGTGTCCATAAGACTTATGTAACTAACAAAACTAAACCTTATATAACTACGTGTAACCCTAACCGTAATGTATATAATTATAACCCTAGGCATTATGTAACTAACTTTAATATTAAGCCTAATGTAACTAAGTGTAACCCTAACCATACTGTAATTAACTATAACCTAAACCCTAATCTTATTTTGTGTTACCCTAATCCTTATGTAACTATGTGGAACCCTAACCCGAATGTATATAATTGTAAGCCTAAATCTTATATTACTAACAATGACGGCAACCCTAATATATAACAATAACCCAGACCGTTATGTTATTATGTGTAGCTATAACCATGATATCTATAATAGTAACATTGAGCCTGATGTAACTAACAAAAACCCTAACCCTTATGTAAACCGTAATACAGGTAATTGTAACCCTAAAAAGTATGTACCTAACAATAACTCTACACTAATGTATATAAATGTAACCCTAAGCCTTATGTAACTCTCAATAACCCTAAGCCCTATCTAATTATGTCAAACCTGAATCCTAATGGATATAATTGTAACCCCTACCCTTATGTAACTAACTACAACCCTAACCCTAATGTAACTCTATGTAACCCTTACCCTTATGTAACTATATGTAACCCTAAGCCTAATTTAACTAAATGTAACCCTAGTCCTCATGTAGCTAACTAAAACCCTAACCCTAATGTAACGATGTGTAACCCTATCCCTAATGTAACTATGTGTACCTGTAATCCTAATGTAACTATGTGTAACCCTAACCATAATATAACAGTTTGTAACCCTTACCCTAATGTAACTATGTTAGCCCTTACCCTAATGTTTATTAATGTAGCCCTTAGCCTTATATGGTGAACAATAACCCTTGCCCCAATGTAACTATGTGTAACCCTAACCCTTATGTAACTAACTATAACCCTAACCCTAATTTAACTATTGGTAACTTTAACCCTTATGTAACTATCTATAACCCTTACCCTAATGTAACTATTTGTAACTCTACCCAATATGTAACATGTAATATATTTAACCCTAACCATGATGTAACTATAATTTAGCCTAACCCTTATGTAACTATATGTAACCCTTTCGATTTTGTATATAATTGTGACCCTTACACTAATGTAACCATGCGTAAGCCTTACCCTAATACAACACTAATCCTAAAGTAACAACGTGTAACCCTAACTCTTATGTAACTAAGTGTAATCCTAACCGTAACCACAATGAAACTATACAGAACCGTAACCCTAATGTAACTATGCGTAACCATAACCGTAATGCAGGTAATTGTAACCCTAAAAAGTATGTATCTAACAATAACTCTACAGTAATGTATATAAATATAACCCAAAGCCTTAAGTAACTAACAATAACCCTAACCCTAATGTATATAATTGTAACCCTAAGCCTTATGTAACTCACAATAACCCTAACCCCTATGTAATTATGTCAAACCTGACCCCTTATGTATATTATTGCAACCCTAACATTTATGTAACTAACTATAACCCTACCCTAATATAACGATGTGTAACCATAAGCGTAATGCAGGTAATTGTAACCCGAAAACGTTTGTATCTAACAACAACTCCAAACTAATGTATACAACTATAATCCTAAGCCCTATGTAACTAACAATAATCCTAACCCTTATGTACATAATTGCATCCCTTAGCCTTATGAAACTAACAATAACCCTAACCCTAATGTATATAACTGTAACCCTAAGCCTTATGTAACTCACAATAACTGTAACCCTTATGTAATAATGTCAAACCTGACCCCTAATGGATGTAATTGTAACCCTAACCGTAATGTAACGATGTGTAACCATAACCGTAATGCTGGTTATTGTAACCCACTAAAAGTATGTATCTAACAAGAACTCTACACAAATGTAACCCTAAGCCTTATGTAACTATCAATAACCCTAACCCTAATGTATATAATTGAATCCCTTAGCCTAATATAACTAACAATAACCCTAACCCTAATGTATATAATTGTAACCCTAAGCCTTATGTAACTCACAATAACCCCAACCCTTATGTAATAAGTCTAACCTGACCCCTTATGGATATAATTGTAACCC
>MJUU01044793.1:0-11487 GCA_002080025.1 Modiolus philippinarum
CCAAATTGCTGAGATTGCCACACCCACCACCTAAAACAAATGTATTTTACAAGTCAATATTTCAGGAATGCAAAGAAAAGGTTTTGTTAATTTCACAATTTGATGCCTTTAATTGACAATATTATATTTTTGATTTATGATGAGGTTAAACATATCTTACTAGTATACTCTATGTTTTTAAGTGAATGAGACCTACAGGTAAATACTGTGTATAAAAAATACATAAATATGAAACACTAGTTTAATAGAATTAAAGTAAATTTCATTTACTGTGTCTAGGCCGCACAAATATTTCTTCCAAGAAAAGCTTAAAATGACTGGAAAACCAATATCAATTTTGAAAATTTAGGTTATGGAAAGAGTATATATATAGCCAGATACATTTTTATTGGAAACGTTACATTTTAAAATGTAGCAGGACTATATACTCTAAAGAAGTCCTTGTGTGATTGAGCAAGATGAAAATTAATTAAGATAGTGAAGCAAATGTGTGAGATTTACCATAAAAAGTCAAAGATCAAAGGGAAAACAGAAAAGATCAAAGGAAAATGTCAATTACTTATACCCCGAAAATGTGTGATTCTCATATATTTTGCATGAGAGTTGGCCTAATAAGATAATGTGTATTGGACAGTTGGACTGGAAGGAAAGTGTGGTCAAAATTAATAATTTTTCTAAACAAACCTTTCTCTTTGTACAGTACATACTATTGGGTGGTAATTTTCATGAAAAATGAAAGGCCCTGTCTCTTAAGTCAAGAATGATAATGAAGGATAACAAAATAAATATCTACTATGGTTGTTGAAAAGACATAACTTTATAAGCATGTATTTATCATTATTAGTTCGCCTCAACGAAGTTGACGGGGACTATTGGAGTACCCCCGGCGTCCACGTCTACGTCTACGTCCACGTCCGCATTTGGGCATATATCTCTGCAACTATGCATGGTAGGATCATCAAACTTTGTATGCAGGTGCATCTTGGGCTATCTCACAGCCTCCAAGAAAATTGGGTCTCTCTGACCTATATTTTCCGCTTGAACGACTTACATTCAAGTTTACGTCTGAGTTCAGATCTCAGTCACTATACATGGTAGGATCATGTAACCTTGCATATGCATGCATCTCTGATGGTAGGTCAGCATCCAGGCAAAATTAGGTCACTTTGACCTATATTTTCCGCTTGAATGATTTACATTGAATGATTTACATTCAAGTTTACGTCCGAGTTCAGATCTCAGTCACTATACATGGTAGGATCATGTAACCTTGCATATGCATGCATCTCTGATGGTGTATCAGCATCCAGGCAAAATTAGGTCACCTTGACCTATATTTTATGCTTGATTGATTTACATTCAAGTTTTCGGACGAGTTCAGATCTTAGTCACTATACATGGTAGGATCATGCAACCTTGCATATGCATGCAAATCTGAAGGTGAATCAGCATCCAGGCAAAATTAGGACACTTTGACCTATATTTTACGCTTGATTGATTTACATTCAAGTTTTAGGACGAGTTCAGGTCTTAGTCACTACACATGGTACAATCATGTAACCTGGCATATGCATATAACTCTGATGGTAGATCAGCATCCAGACAAAATTAGGGTCACTTTGACCTATATTTTCCGCTTGATTGATTTACATCCAAGTTTTTGGACAAGTTCATATCTCAGTCACTTTACATGGTAGGATCATGTAACCTTACATAGGCATGCATCCCTGATGGTACATCAGCATCCAGGCAAAAGTAGGTCACTTCACTTATGTTTTACGCAGGAGTGATTTATGTCCAAGTTTTCAGGCAAGTTCAGATCTCAGTCACTATACATGGTAGGATCATGTAACCTTGCTTAGGCATGCAAATGTGATGTCAACATCCAGTCAAGATTTTGTTACTGTGACAAAGTGCCATAACGAGGCGAACTCTGTAATCGTTGATTACCTATGTTTTTAATATTATATTTCAGTATGGAAAATTCAGATGTAAGGAGTTTTGCCAGAGAAGTATTTGAAAATTTTCAGAACCGACCTGAAATAATGGATAATAGTGTTTCATTAACCCAGCTTATGGGTAATATGTCTTATGTAGAATCACAGAGCCAGTCAAATAAAATCAGTAAAGGTAATATTAATTTCTTAGTCAACACCTCAAAGTACATATTGTTCACCTCTAGTTGAAGACCCTCAGGCAACAGCAAGATGTAGACAGGAATAAAAGCCCTGTCTTTGATAAACTGGAGTTTTCTATGTATTGTGTGTGTTTTTGTCACATGTACATTCACTCCCTAGCCTTTCAATTTTCTTACATGTTTTTTAGTCCCCTACCGGCTTCCCGAAGGAGACTTATAATGTGAACTCTGTCAGTCCGACAGTCTCTTTGTCAGTCCATCACACTTAAGTTTTCCGGACTCTATATTGGGTATGTAATTCTACCACCATGAGTTGCAGATTAAGTTAGAGTTTGGTTCCAGTTCATTGATTTTGGACGGAGTTATGGCCTTGGACTTAAAAAAATTTTGGTATATTAGGTTTCCAGACTTTTTTCTTAACCATTCAATATATAAAGCTAAAATTTGTTACATAAGTCTACAACTATGAGTTACAGATGAAGTTATAGTTTGGCTCTGGAGTATTGACTTTTGACGGAGTAATCTGATGGGTCTTGGACTTTATAAATGTTGGTAAAATAATTTTGGTAAAATAAAGGTTTTCTGGACTTTTTTTCTAAACTGTTCCAGATATTAAGCTTATATTGTTCTACCTATAGAACCTTGCAATACCATCCATGCCTATTCAAATAATGTTATTATTGTGATGCAATGATACCAAATGTCATATGCCAATGATACACAATATCATGTATTAATTAAAAATGCCATATACGAATATTGCAATGATGCAATAATACATATTTGATATAGAGTAGACTGGTGGAGGCATGACCAATAAAAAAAAATGGCAACTTAATAAGGGTTTATTGACAGTACTGGCTTCCGGTCTTTTATGATTTAAGGCTAAATTAATTGTCTGTTCAAGATTCTATAATCTCATGAGTTTAACCTAAGAAATCGCTGATTATTCTGGCGTTTTTAGCAAGAATTCACTTATTACTGGACTTCTGTGAATTTTATGCCCCTGGATCTTTAGGGCTATTCCATTAAAATGGATGTGGGGGTAGGAAGGGAAGTTTAATGATCGGACATGGGTCGTAGGTAATTTTTAGCAGGTTCCCATTAGTTTTATGTAAAATTATCTAAAAACAGTTTGTTGGTTGTGGGGGTACTTTGAAAGTCCCTTCCTACCTACCCACATCCATTTTAATGGAATAGCCCTTAGATTGGGGGCATATTTTTTGTGTCACCTACACATGTAGCGACATATACGGATCACTTTAGTCGTCTTGTGGCATTGTTGTTGTCCATCCCACTTTTTCGTAATACTTTTCTCAGCAACTACAAGTTACATTTACTTGAAACTTTGTATGTGACTTAAGTATGGGGTTCTAAATTGTGCATATCGAATTCAGGTCTGTCTGACAACTACTTCCTGTTTACCGACTTAAAATATTTTCAACAAGTACTGTCAATGGTGATAATTTTCGTAACACTTTTCAGCAACTTCAAATCACAGGCACTTGAAATTTTGTATGTGACTTTAGTATTAGGTTCTATATTGCACTTATGGAATTCAAGTCTGTCGAATACTACTTCGTGTTAACCAACTTTGAATATTTTCAACAAGTACTGTCAACAGTGATAATTTTCTCAGCAACTGCAAATCACAGTCACTTGAAATTTGGTGTGTGACTTAAGTATTGGGTTCCCTATTAAGCTTATTGCATTCAGGTCTGTCGAACATCTACTTCCTGTTTACTGACTTTGAATATTTTCAACATACTGTTAATAGTAAAAATTTTCGTAAAATTTTTCTCAGCAATTGCAAATCACAGGCACTTGTGACTTAAGTATGGGGTTCTCAATTGTTGTTATTGAATTCAGGTCTGTCGGACATTTATTTCCTGTTTACTGACTTTCAAAAGTATGAGTATTTGCATCGTACCACTGATAGTAAAATTTTCAACTTACTGCCAATAGTAAAAATTTTCGTAACACTTCTCAGCAAAAGCAAATACATGTCACTTGAAATTTGGTGGGTGACTTTAGTATTGGATTCCATATTGCATTTATCAAATTCAGGTCTGTCAGATGTCTACATCCTATTAAACAACTTAGAAATTTGCTTCCGACAAAAGCAGGCGACACAAGTCTTCCGTGGAAGACTCACAATTTATGCATGCACCCCTGAAGGTACATTAGCTTCAAAGAAAAATATGGCTTCTGCTACCATGTGCCATAACAAGGAGAACTTAATAATCATTGATTACTTATGTTGTTTTCTGTTGTTAGACTTCCTGAATCAATTAAACTGTAATATGATGTAATGAATAGAATAATAACAGTCTTTTAAAGACAAAATTTATATTAAATGCTTTAAACTTTGTCATTGTGGTCAAGTGCATCATACATTGTTACATTGGGAAAGGGGAGTAATACATTGATGCCAACTATGTCATGCCAACCACGATTAACTTTTTTGGTTCCTAAATGATTTTATAATTTAGGAGGAGAAAAATCAAACAATAGTATGGGAGCAAATGAAAAAAAACTTATGTAAGATTTCTAGCATCTAGGACTTGGCAAACTTTGTCAGAGTACTTGAAATCTAACCTCAGTTGTTTGAGATTTTTCTGTGTTGCAGTCTCAGGAGTGTTAGATTCTATTATTCTTCAGAGACATACATTTACATGACTTAGTGTTTTAGCTTATTTGTATGATTACACCTGCTAAAGAACCAGTTGAAAGCAAACCTATTTATATATTTATTTATGCAAGAAATTTAGTATTCTATATTTATGTGCCTTGTGATATTTTTCTTTCTGTTTCTTTTAGATGGTTCATTAGAAGTACTTGATAAGTTTGAAATGAAAGAATTCATCATTCAGAAGGAACAACAGTATATCTTAGACAGTATTGAAGGTAATTTGCTGTTTATAAAAAATTATATAAAATTGTAAATATGTGTAATGTATGGAGGTTAGGTTTCATTTTAAAAGTGTTCAATATGTAAAGATCTACCAACCATACAAGGCATAAATCTTATTCCAATCTTGAAGTGATTTCCCCCTATATCATCAATGTTTCGAAACAATATGATATAGCAGTCAAGTGTATCTGGTCAAAGTGTTTGGAATATCATTAACAAATTAAAAGTAGTTGAACAAGCAAAAACCTTGCAGTAGTTATTGCCCTTGATCCATTATCAGTATGTACTGACATTGTGAATGATATATAAAATTGTTCCCCTTGTCATTGGCTGCATTTCACAAAGTTTCAAGTCACAGAAGTTATTGTTCTTAATATTAGTTCTCAGATCATTTTCATTCAAATAGGATATCATCAGTAGAAATGAAGCATACTATAACACCCGAGTGTATGTTAATCATTAAATTACTGTTAAAAAAAGTCTTACTTAAGAGACATCGTATTGGTATGTATAACTTTGAAAAAAAAGGCAATTGGGGAATGTGTCAAAAAGACAACGATCCAAAGGGGAGTTTACACTCAAAGCCACCATAAGATCTTCAATGAACGGTGAGGAAACCCCACATCCATTTCACATCTATATTTCACAAAATATATCAAAGATACACATGACACATGCAATCTAAATTTTAATTACAATGATTGAATCTTCAGTTTTAGCTTAACATTGGGACAAAATGAAAAACCCTGAATAGAGTTTTTCAGGTGGACCATTTTTATAACCTGCTATATGTAGTGACTAGGTGTAGTGAAAAAGCATCAGTCATATATCCGTCTGTCTGTCCATCTTCCAAAGGTTTCCAGCTGATAACTTGTGAACAAACTAACATACGATCTTTAAACTTGATATGGATGTTGTTTACCTCAAGATTCAGGCCAAGTAGGATTTTTGGGTCCAGAGGTCCAAGTGGTTCTGGAGTTATAGCCCTTGAAACTTTGAAATTATGTGAATTAGGAGTTTTACTGACAACTTACGACCAAAGTAGCATATTGACATCGAACTTGGTATGTAAGTTGTTCACCACTTAGCTCAGGCCATGTTCGATATGGGTTTCAGAGGTCCAAGTCATCCTATAGTTATGCCGTTGAAAATAAGAAATTTTAAGAATTTTTGGGTTGAGACTGACAACTTGAGAACAAAATTATATACTATCTTTAAACTTTAGTACTTGGTATGCAAAGTGGCTACCTCAAAACTCAGGCCAAGTTTGATTTTTGGTCGAGTTGTTTGGAGTTGTGCCCCTGAAACTTTGAAATTATGCTAATTTTGGGGTTGCCGACTGATAACTTGTGAACAAAATAATATACTATCTTCAAACTTTTTATTATACGACCGCAAAAATTTTGCGGTCGTATTATGGTATGGCGCTGGCGTCGGCGTCGGCGTCGGCGTTGGCGTCGGCGTCTGTGGACAGCATAACTTTAGTTCTAGTGAACGGATTGTTATCAAATTTTAGTATGATGTTTGTTGGCACAAGCTTAAGCCCGGGTTTTAATTTCGCGTTCCCTGCCCAACCCGTTTTTGAAAAAGAGGCAAAAAAGGGGCCAAAAAGGGGTAAAATTAGGTATTTTCGTGTCTGTGGACAGCATAACTTTGGTTCTAGTGGATGGATTGTTTTCAAATCTTAGTATGATGTTTCTTGGAACATTCTTGAGAAACGTTTTTTTCCTTTAGGTTTTTGCCCCACCCATTTCAGANAGTGGAGGAAGCCGGAGTACCCGCAGAGAACCGCCGACCTTGGGCTATTTAAGTGATTTGCACCTTGCCGAACTCTATGAAAAGTGTTTAACGTGCTATGAGTCGTTCCTTGAGACCATGGTGTAAGAGCCAAAAATTCGATCCATGAAATGTTTAACTTCGACCGGGAATCGATGCACATACCCTCTGTTGCGCGATTCAGCGCTGGTTTATGAGATAAAGGTGTCGCAATTTTACAAATTATATCAATTATAGGACTCTATGACGAATAATTTGTATATTTGATGGATAGTCGGCGGTTCGTACAATAACACAAGAATCTTGCCAATTCTTTTCATATGTCTACAAAAGTAAACGATGTTTAATATTTGTTATACATGTTGTTTATTTGTTTGTCGTTTTATGACAATAAAGAATTTGAATTTGAATTTTATAATGTTCCATCTTATTTAGATATAAATTATATTTTTTTTGTGATTTGATTACTTTTTTTTATTTCAAAATTACTCTAAACTTTTTATTTCAAAATTACTCTAAACTTTTCATCACCAACGTAGTTAGTGAATGTCACTCTGTTGATCTTCCACACGGTGCGACGTCATAGACGTCTTACAGAACAATGACAATGCGCTGCGTTGTGCGTATAAACAATAGTTGGTTTGGTCTTTAAGAGACATCGTATTGGTATGTATAACTTAGAAAAAAGAAGGTAACAGGGAATGTGTCAAAGAGACAATGACCCAAAGGGGAATTATAACAACTCAAAGCCACCATAAGATCTTCAATGAACGGTGAGGAAATCCCACATCCATTTCACATCTATATTTCACAAAATATATCAAAGATACACATGCAATCTAAATTTTAATTACAATGATTGAATCTTCAGTTTTAGCTTAACATTGGGACAAAATGAAAAAAGCCCTGAATAGAGTTTTCAGGTGGACCATTTTTATACCCTGCTATATGTAGTGACTAGGTATAGTGAAAAAGCATTTGTCTGTCTGTCCATCTTCCAAAGGTTTCCACCTGATAACTTGTGAACAAACTAACATACTATCTTTAAACTTGATATGGGAGTTGTTTACCTCAAGATTCAGGCCAAGCAGGATTTTTTGGTCCAGAGGTCCAAGTGGTTCTGGAGTTATAGCCCTTGAAACTTTGAAATTATTTGAATTAAGAGTTTTACTGATAACTTACAACCAAAGTAGCATATTGACTTCGAACTTGGTATGTAAGTTGTTCACCACTTAGCTCAGACCATGTTTGATTTGGGTTTCAGAGGTCCAAGTCATCCTAGAGTTATGCCCATGAAAATAAGAAATTTTAAGAATTTTTGGGTTGAGACTGACAACTTGAGAACAAAATTATATACTATCTTTAAACTTCAGTACTTGGTATGCAAATTGACTACCTCAAAACTCAGGCCAAGTTTGATTTTTGGTCGAGTTGTTTGGAGTTGTGCCCCTGAAACTTTGAAATTATGTTAATTTTGGGGTTGCCGACTGATAACTTGTGAACGAAATAATATACTATCTTCAAACTTGTTATGTAAGTTTTTTTACCATTGAATTCTGGCCACATTTGAATAAGGGTTCATAGGTATAAATGGTGCTGGAATTATGCCCCTTAAAAGCTTTTTCCAAAAAATGCGATGGGATATCATGTAATGCCCCATTACTACTGGTACTTTTATTTGTTGGCATAATTGTGTATCAAAGATGTTACTGTCATTTAATTTGAGTAATGTTTTTTCAAAGCACAGAATGTAATAGATTGTTTATTTATTTTTGTTGTGTTCACATGCATTAGGGATTGTGACATTTACATGTTGTTTTGAATAATAAACATTCTTTAATTTAAAATATTTCAGAATGGAAAGTAGGCTATGTGCCAACAATGGAGAATTATTCACAACTGTCAGGGGAAAAGTCTGCAGAAATTGTACAAAGAGAAAGTAAGTTGTTAAGTCTATTGTCTTTAGATAGCTGGAGGTGGATGCCTGGAGGTATGCAAGGTTGTCTGTCAGTTAAAAACAAAACGACACTAAATATAAAAAAACAAAACGTTCCAGGTTTGCAGTGAAACTAGTGTTTATTGATTGACTAGTTTCGACATTTTCACAACATCATCAGGATAATTTACATACAATTTTACAACTCTGAAGTACTGTCAGGAGATTCAGAGTGTGTTACATTATAATATACAATTATTATCAGTGGTTACAGAAAGGAAACAAGGTTACAAGGAGTTAAAATGATTAAAGAATATCTATGTTCAATACGTTTTGAAAATGACATGAACTGTACTGCTTTATTTTTTTCAACAATGTAAATAATGTTCAAGTCATGTGTTCAAAATTTCATTAACATTTGAGGGCAATACAAAGGAGTTGACAAGTAGTTGAACCGATCTTTACACACTGCCACCCTGTGCCCTTACCATGGTGATTCACGGTTAAATGAGGGGGATCTAATTGGCTGTTATACAGTAACAGCTCTTATTAGTGTAAATTTACATTTTTGTTTTTCTCAATTCAGAAAAGAACAAAATTGTATCTGCATGTGGTCTCCACTAACTCAGTAGCCAGTGCTTTGGTGCTGGTCCAAAAACCAATTTTATCTGGAACCTTGGAATATCAAAATGGAATAAAAATTTCATTGAAAAATAAGGAGTACCTCCATTATGCAAAGCTTTGTCCTTAGCTGATTTTGGCTTTTCTATTTATATCCTATTGGTAATTTTTTTCTCTATCAGTCTTTACACACATTTTGGTTCATGGATTTCCAAATGTTTTATTTGATCTGCACTGAAGAGACATAAGTTATTGAAACCAGCATATGCAGAAACTAAATTTACAGTGACTTTGGTATGTTGTTATTCAATTACACATTGCTTGCATTATGAATGACATTACAAAAAAAAATCAATGACTTGTAAAATGAAATCTGCTGAAAAATATTTTATTCCAATGAAATCAAGGAAATAGCAACATCTTCTTAATCATAATACATTTGAAAACAAACAAAACTAGTTATCAGTAGGAAAACAAAAAATATCCTTCACGCTGACATTTCACAATAAGTCATAGAATAAGGTTTTTCAGTAGAAATGGTACTTCTACATGGTTTCACTTTAGGGAGTATGAGCATCAGATTTCAGAAGCATTCGGTATCCTCGGGTTTTATCCATTTAAACAGAGTTAAATTTTTTTGCACATGTATTATATTTTCTTGGTCATAGGCCAGGAATCTAGGATGGTGTTTATTTCACTGAACTTGATTACTCTTTATTCAGGGGCTGTCTCCGACCTGCCGTTGGGTGTGGGGTTTCCTCACTGTTCATTGAAGATCTTATGGTGGCTTTGAGTTGTTATTACTCCCCTTTGGGTCATTGTCTCTTTGACACACTCCCCGTTTCCCTTCTTTTTTTCTCTATAGTAGTCTGTAATTCATTTCTGTTTATAAAGGTAGGGAGAAGATGGGAACTGAAAAGAAAAGTATAGAAAAAGATGTTAAAGACAGATGTTCTCAGCAGGTAATATTATTTTGTAAAATCCACAATATATATTTTCATTTCTATTCTCCTACTTAAATCCCAAGCACATGAATTGTTAAGGTACAATGGGACACTACCAGTCATGTTTCAGTTTGTCCACAAATTTTATTACATATGTCAAAATCTCTGGTATGTTAGAGGCTTTTGACCATTTATTCCTTAATATAAATACAGTAGAATGACGATGGCTCGATCTGCCATAGCTCAAACACCATGGATATCTCGAACCCATTTTCTGGTCTCTTTTAAACACAGTTCGACCTCGATAGCTCAAACATCACTCTAACTCAGACTGTTTTCCTTGGTCCCTTGGGTGTTTGAGTCATCAAAGTTTGACTGTATAATAACTTTTTGAAACTTACTGTGTTCCTCGTATTAAGCGCCCAGGGCGCTGAGAAAATTTGAAAAGGGGGGACTTCTTGAGTAAGACAAAAACTGGGTTCCAAAACGAAGCTGGTGTAACAAAATTCTTCAATCTTTCATAAGTTCACAATGTAATCAATGTTAAATCGCTTCAACTATCAAAATTTTTGACAAACAGAAATAAAAAATAAGGCAAAAACATGTCATCTTGTAAACAACTGTTTCCTATACTTCTCATAAAAATGAAGGATAGCAGGTTGGTCCATTAAGACATATAACCACCGTGTATCATCCATACACAGGATAAAGGTACCAGGACTGGTTTTCATTAAAATTTCAATGGAATCTATCATTAGTGTACGATGGTACCAGTGTATAGCTATTTAGTAGCTATAAACTGGATCCACGTACATAAATGGTAACCATCATTGAAATTTAAACGAAAACCAGTCCTGGTACCTATATCCTGTGTATGGATGATACACAGTGATAACTGATCTTTTACTAATTATTTGTAAAAACCTAATCCATCCATTTCAAAAATTTTGTAAAAAGTTGCTTATTACCATATTCTTTATACATGTGTTAGTGATCATAGATAAAGTGATCTTAACTTAAAAATTGGAGACAGTAAAATTTTAAAATGCCAAGAGAAAATAGAATATATATACTTCTTATAAAATGGATATTGTAGAACATGAGAAGCACTTCTTGTTATATTAACTCACACTGAAGAAAAATACACAATACAGAAAAA